>ML806228.1:114442-193671 GCA_009831015.1 Picea engelmannii | reverse complement strand
AAGTACCTATCTGATTCTACATACATCAACACTCCCTCTTATAAAGGAAGGTACTTCTACCACCTAGATGTGGCTCTATCTTTTATACCATATTTGCTACCATGTCTCCTCTCCAATCCATTTTATTTGTTTCTTCCTATGAAATAGAAGTTATCTCTACAATATTTCTAGGACCCATATTCAAATACTTCCCTCTTATCATGATCCTATAAGCCTCTTACTTCTAATCATTCTGCATGGGAATCTCTTACCATGAATCCTTGTTGATAACTTGGAAGGTTTCTCCTTCCCACCTGAACTTGATGGCTTAATCCCTCTAAGCTAATCAAACTTTGAATCTACCTGCTCTTTGTTCTATGCCACTCTATTTCTTTCCATGGCTTGCATAGGCTGACCCTTTATCCTATATAAGTTTCTCTTTCTAACTCCAAAAATAGGTTCTTTATCTGAGCTACATCCTATGGGCTTGATCAGTGCCTGTCCATCCTAGAACACTATGTCAAATCCATTCTTCTCAATCATTGATACTGAGAGCACACTTCTCCTAAAGTTTGGCACCCATAACACATACATCACTCTCAACATGCCTCCCGACTCCATTTGGAATGGTACCATTATATATCACTTTACTGCATGCTTGATCCCCATACCATGTTCCACATGCACATATGAGTTTGACACTATGAAGATCTCAAACAACTTCCATGCTCTTGTCATATGACATGTGGCTCCACTATCTAATATCCATGCACCAACTAATATGGTTCCCAAGGAAGTCTTGGAAAAAAGTAATAACTATGTTTGTTCAAACTTCTTGGAAAACTCATCCATTTGATTCTTTGTCAATACAACTACTTCTAGTTTCCTCCCATTTCCACCATTTTGCTTCTTTGGATATTGTCCTACATAATTCCCAAACTTGTGACATGACAAACACTTGAATTTTCTCATGTATTTATTCTTATCATCTTGAGAGGTATAGTATCCACTGAGAATATTCTTGAACTTTCCCTTATTTTCCTGGTTGGAAAGAGAAAGGTTTTCATCATCATTTTTGTGTTGACCTCCATTCAATTATTCATATCAAAATTCTTCCTAAACAAATTCATCCCACAACCTCATCAAATCAGGGAGGTTATCATGTGCCACAATATATTTTTTGAACAATGTACATTTATTCATGAACCATTTTAGTGTTGGCCTCGCCATTTATGAATTAGTCATAATCTCCCCAACTACATCCAGTTCATATCGAACCTATCAGATCTGGGTGAGATAAGTTGTCACCATGTTTTATCGTGTCATCTTTGTGTCTTTGAGCTTCTCTCTTAGCACTATATTTTGATTCTCATTCTTACCCTGAAATAAACCCTTCAGAGCCTCCCACATATCCTTGGAAGTTGTCTTTCCTGATAAATAATAGATCAAATGATCCTTCACTCCATCTATAATTATGCACCTTGATTTCACATCCTTCTGATTATGGATCACCAGTTCTTATGCATCTATTGGAGGAGTGATATGAGTATTAGAAAATTCCCATATCATGTTCTCCATAAAAACCAACATGATTCTCTCCTTCCAACTAATGTAGTTGCAAACCCCATCCAACCTATCCTTGAATTGCAATCTAGTTGCCATCTCCAGGATTTGATATAATAACCTTCCGCTGAAACTGCCATTGTACTGTCTTGTATGATCTCTTCCCATGATATCTTCGCTAACAACGTAGTTTTTACATTAATACTTGTGTTGTTCCACACAAATTCTAACCGAATACACACACTATCCTCGATGAACGATATGACTACAGTACGGTTATTTCCTTGAAATATTTCCTTCAATTTCTTATTGTTGGTTATCGATCTCATAATATCTCCTTTCAGATATGATAAATCTACTACAAAAGACTATTATCGATCCTTCAAACACCCACCGCGACACTCCTGATCCAACAAATATATCTTTGTGCAACCTAAGATTGTCTCCCTCTTAGAGAAACTTCTCTAATACCATGTTGAAATTTCCTTTAACCCAACACCTGAAATTTAATTCCAAATAAATCATTTATTTAATAAAAGAACAATTGATATATCACCTAAACATTTACAGCAAAAACAATACTAGAAACCAAAATATCATGGATAATACAAAAACATATTCTTCCCATCAACTAATATTATCATTCAAATAACTTTAAAGCTTACAAGGGCTCCCTTACTAGCAAAAATTCCCAAATAGAAAAGAGACAAAGTACATCAAAAATTGTCTCGGTAATATGTTGTCAAACCTATTGTATGATCTTGTACAGCAACATCGTGACTTTTACCCAGATACCCATGTTGTCATGCACTATCTATGTGAATGTAACACTAAAACCCGCATTGTTCTGCGTGACTTGTACCACAATACCTTCATTGTCTATGACATCCCATCCTTCTATTGTATTATTTTTCTCTCTCTTCATTTGGCCTAGATCTTCAAATGGAATTCATTCTCCACCTATCCAATATCTGTTTGAATCACATTCCTCTGTGATACAACTCTCTCTACATCAACACTTGGATTAAATTCTCTTCACTCAATCAATGAGATGTCCTCACTCATACATTGTATCATGTGTAATAAAAGGTCTTTCTTTTCTTCTACACTACCAAATGACTCCTCTCTAGCAAAATTCATTCTTTTCTATCTCTATGTGAAAAGTGTCTTCTCCTTTACCCTAGCCTCGTTTTTATAAGATTGAGTTATGAACTAACCCTAATCTCCAAACTAATTAACGGTTGAGATTACTTCTCACATCACTTGATATCAATGACTATTATTTAATTTACTAATGATAATTAAATCATTTCCTTAAATAAAACTCAACCCAATAATAGAATAACTTTACTTTAATTAAAGTAAAGTCTCAAGGATAGAAGACTTTGGACAATTTCCACATTCTATACACAAGCCAATGTGGAAGTACCTGTCTGATGCTATGTACACCAACATCATTCGTAGTTGATCCAACAAATGGCCTATGGTTGAGGGTGTGGCATATTTTTTAGGTTCAACCTTTTCATGACCTCTATTGAGAATAGGTTCTTCTAGTTACCATTGTCAACAACGAAATCGAGTGGGTTCCCCTTCACCCTCATCCGTGAGTGGAAGAGGTGCTTTCGTTCTTCAATATCCTCTAGTTCCTATGGATATACCTTTGTGGTAGTGATGGTGACATTGGGTTCTATGTCAATGATCCATTTTCCTTTATCTAGTTTTGAATTAGAGTGTGAGTTGGCATATGACTCTAAGGATTTCATCTCAACCAACAATGATTGTTTGGAGAAACATTCATCATTGTTGTGCCAATAGATTTTGTGTAACTCACACCACTTTGAAGTTTCCTTATTCAATTTCTAGTTACCCTTCTATGCTTGTGGCTTGGACTAGTTGTCCTAGGGCTGGCTATCTTTTCTATGTACTTTACTCTGGGAGTTAGGTCCTCCTTTATTGTTCTTATGCTACAACGGGTTTGCATAATTGAAATCCTTATTATTATTTTTCTTGAACTTTTTCTCGATCTTGAAAACATATCAGTAAGTGGATCCTAGTGATGATATTTCTAATAACTCTATATTTGTTTTTGTAATACCACTAGGTTGAACCAAAACCGAGATGTATTTACATATGTGCACATAGGTTGGTGAGCCAGAAAATTATTGGGCCAGTGAGAATGTTTTGTATGATCTAATTTCACTATATTTTTAATGAAAAACATCACTGTTGCAGACCATCCTAACAAAAAAGAGTTTGGGGGGATAAAATCCACTAGATGGGAAAAGGGGGCTAAGGGTATAGGAAGTGAGGTAATCCATGGGGCTTAAACCAAGGATATATTAATAAAATATTTCTAACAAAGAAAAAAGACATGAACATGATTTTTTCCTAAGTCTTTAGAAAGGGGAACGAATCACCAAGTGGTTCAAAAGGAGGTTTGGGGAAGTGAAAAGTGGCACTTCATGAGAATGAAAATAAAATAACAAACCATAATGCATTTTAGGGGATTCCATTCACTCTTTTTTTGGAAATATGTTGTTCTACTCTCCACCATCCATACCATCCTTTGCTACTATTGTACACACTCTCTTCCTTCACCATTCTTTCTTGAGGATGCGTGAAGCGGGTGTTGTTGGGAAGTAAACTGAAGAAGTGGGTTGTCAGCCCCATGTGCATTTCTCTCTAGGTGAGAGAAACATTTTTTAAGAAGTGGTTTGTCAGGCCCATGGAATTCTCTCCAGGTGAGAGAAATGTCAATAATTTGATTCCCAAGGTGCTAAAATGCATCTACAAGGTTCTAAGAATTCATTTTTTTCCTATTGTTGAAGCCCTAGAAGGGAAGTGGGGAAACCGAAGGAATGTTGAGCGGAGAAGGGGCACACTTCCCAGGGTTGGACAGGCATGTGGGGAATGAAAGACTGTAGGTTGGTTGTTAAACTTAGAACCTGAACTAGAATATTGTTGTAACTAAGAGACCTTACCTAGATATGACATTCTTTCCCAATTGGATTTTAATCCCAAGCTCATGGTGACCTGCTATCACTTTTGTGGGAAGAAGTTTCTAAGGCTGGGAGGAAATTCAGAGGTCCACATGCAATTTGTGGCTTAATTACATAGATAAGTGTTTATCATGCATTTTTCTTAATAACTGTATGTATAAATATGTACTCCTATGTTAGATACTTAATGTGCAATTTTCATGTACTTATAACATGGGTATTGTTGTGTTAAATTATACTCAAAATATATGTTGTTAAACTAGTACATGAATTGTAATTATATATTTCTTGTTATGGGTTTTTACTATCGTAATAATCCTTGAACATTTTGGTTGTTATATTACCATCAATGTATAATTTCTATTATGTTTACAAAGAAATCATAATTGTGTGTTTTTATATGGTTTCACTTGCTTATACATGTTTATTTATATGGGCATTGCTAGTACTTTTCCTATCTCTTCTCATATGCAAAGTGTTTCCTTTAATTCCATGACAACATAGTGGAAATATAGAATTTCAAGGCTAAAATTGCCTCTATGTCATTATGAATAGCTTGTGGAATGAAAATTCCCCTAGTGAGTGATGAGGAGTAAATAGATTATAGTCTCAGACTGATAGTTAAGGGTAAATTTTAATAGAACCTAGAAAAATTGATTAAGTCCAGAATCAAACTATTGAAACTTACATATTTTTGTGCTTTTCTCAGATGAATCACAATCATCGATCTGGTATGGATATTTTATCATGCCCATTGATCATATTCCCTCATGCTTGATATCTTGAAAAGGATTTAGGTCAATCACCACCATTGGATCCATTGGAGAATAATCAGAGAGATCATGCTCATTGATCATTGAAGGGGCCATCAAAGACTCTGGTCAAAGTATCCCCAGAGACCAAGAGAAGATCCACTTCGAAGGAAGGGTTCCAAGGATCAATCAAAACTGTTAGATCGATTAGGATGAGAGTTGAACGATCTAATTCGTTGATCACGGTGGGGTCATCGTATTAGTATTGGATAAGGTACTCTGGTGTTGAGGCTCTGAGGATAAATCCAAACCTTTGATTGGAGAATAGTTAGGATGTAATATTGGTCGTCGATCGACATAGAAAACCCTTATACTTGATCGAGAAGAAGGTTGATGTCCTTCTCACATCACACTGACGGAAGAGGCCTACATGTATAAGGAGGACACATGGAAATTTATGTTTGGTAGAGGTAGCAGGGGTGGGTCCCTGTCGAGTCCAAGCAAGGTAAAGGGGCTTTAATCTTGGTTGTTTATAAGATTTGGAGATATATGATCCTGAACATTGGTTGGAGTGTGTTTCCATCGGAGCATTCTGGGGAAAGGATGTTGGAGAACTTCGATGGGAGGACTTCAAGGAGAATTCCTGCCCTCCATTGGAGGCCAACTTAAAGTAGTTATGGCCATAGATTTTGGTGGGTCTTTTAGGAAGAGGACAAGAGGAAGGTGACATTATACTAACAAGAATGAAATCACCCTACCAATGGGTAGAGAACAAGTTTCATCACCTAGAGGGATGTGCCAAATTCTCAGTGATGACATGTATGCCATGTCATCCCATGTAGAGATTCCATGTTTTAGGTGGAAACTATGACACGTGGCAATATGTTTAGCACTCAGGGGATGAAAATTGATGTGGCATGTGTGCCACATGTCAATCTAGGTGGAAGAATTGGGAAGGGACACATGTCTTGGATGCCAAATCATATGCCACATAGGATATTGTTTAAGCGAGGCTAAGGAGGAGTGATGTCAGGATGACGAGGGGATGCCAACGTTCCTATAGAAGGACATGTGGAAACCCATAAATCGTATACCTTGTCAATGTCATTCTTCAGGACAGGTGGATAAATCCTATCCTTCATATTATCAGTGATAGATCTCAGTTGTCCATTGGAGGAGGATGGTCAGAGTGGATTGAAATTGCAAAAGATGGATTACTTTGATAGTAGTACTCCGAGGAATGATCAAGGTTGTCTATCGGAGGAGGACCACGAGGCACAAAAACTATCAATCTATTATGGGATCCACCTGATTGAATGCGAAGATGTTTGGAAAGGTTCTTAAACTACATGCAAACTTAGAATCCAACAACAATCCTAGCCATAGATGTTTTGATTCCTAGGGCATTCTTATTCGTTGGGGTGTTGTTGTTGGAACTAGATGTCGGACCTAGTTTTTGGAGTGCACAGAGTAGTCTAAAGTGGAAATTCTCTGGTAGGGGGGGTTCCAATAGCAAGGAAGAAGTGGTTTGGAAGTTCGATATGCGTGGTTTCGATGAACGATGTGGAAACTTCCACATCGGCTTCCACATTTGTACTATGTCAGTGCCACAATAGGTGGTACACATGGCAGAAATCCATGTGGTTTCCATGTGGCGTTGAGGTGGACTTGTGGAAAGATAACCAAAACTTCGGAGGGTTGTAACTCTTGATCCATAGGTCAAAATTCAGCATAGTTACATTCATTAGAAATCTCTCGACGAGAAAAATCATTCTATGAAGTTTAATTTGAGAAAAGAAGTGGTTGGAAAAATAAATAAAAATTCACCCCATCATCCTAAATGGTACCTAGGGGACCGAGTGGCATTACAAAGTGGTATTATAGCTTTGGTTTCAACACTAGGCCTAGATAGGCCAAATATCAGTTATAGGATTGATGTATTAATGCTAAAATGAGTTTAGTAGTTACAAATTTCTAATTATTTTTGTTTAAAAAATATTACTACCTGCATAGATTTTGCAGAATTAAGAGTATATATCCCAAATCAGAGACCAAAAGTAATGATAGAAATGGAAGATACTTAGAGGATTTACAACCATGAGGAGGAATTCATGGGCCAGTGGATCTTTGAGAAACGAAGTGGTTGGAAAAATCAAATTTTTTTCACCCCATCATCCTAAATGGTACCTAGGGGATCGAGTGACATTACAAAGTGGTATTATAGATTTTGTTTCAACACTAGGCCTAGATGGGCCAAATATCAATTATAGGATTGATGTATTAATGCTAAAATGATTTTAGTAGTTACAAATTTCTAATTATTTTTGTTTAACAAATATTATTGCCTGCATAGAGTTTGCATAATTAAGAGTATATATCCCAAATTAGAGACCAAAAGTAATGACAGACATGGAATATACTTAGAGGATTTACAACCATGAGGAGGAATTCATGGGATAGTGTATCAACATGGGTAATGAAATAACTGAATCCAATGGACGTGATGAAGGTAAAGAGGGAAGCATAAACTTGGTGGAAACTATCAAGAATCTGCAAAAATATGTCTGAAGTTATAAAGAAGATAATGAGAGGCTTAGGAAAGCCAAGGAACAACAACATGATTTCAACATCAAGTTGTTACAAATCCTAGACATAATAGAGAGGAAACTGGATAAGGAGTCAAATTCTAGCAAGGAAAAGGGGCATAATTCCTATGACAAAAGAAGTGAGTCAAGGAGTGATGATAGACACCATCTGCACTTGCCTAAACATTAAGCTAGGAGGGCATCTTGTAGCACAATCTCATCCCATGTAAAGAAGCATAAGAAGAAAATATTAAACCTCCTATATGTGATGGTGATCACAAGAAGGATGAGGATGCAAAGACCTGGTTGATGGGTATGAGAAAACAATTTCAACTACATAATTATTCCTCTCAGGAAAAAGGGAGAATAACAATTTACCAACTTAAAGGAAAAGCATCAATGTGGTGGTATTAGTTTGTACAAGTGCAACACATTGATGAAAACAAAGTTACTTGGAGGGAGTTCAAGAGATATTTTGAAAATAAATATTTAACCAAACAATACTATGATAGGAAAATGAAAGAGTTATTTGAACTCAAACTTGGAAGCATGACCATTGATGAGTATGAAAGAAGATTTTTAGAGTTGTTGAAATATGTGCCTTTTATCAAGGATGAATAAGTGAATATGAAAAGGTACCTAAGTGGGATTTTATCATTTATCGACGATAACATACAATAGGATGATTCTAAGACACTGGAAGATACTATAAGGATAGATACATTTCTCTATGATAAGAATAGAGGAAGACCCAATTTCCAAAAGAATTGGGAGGAAAAGAAGAAAATAAAGATGGAACATAGGAGAAAGGGAAGCAAACCATCATTTTTTAGAAATAACACTCAAGCAAAAATAGTTTTCAAGGATCCCAAGATGACTGAAACCATGGTACAAAGACCAAGGCATCAACCAATGAAGTGTTGGGATTGTAATGTAGGCCACATGTATCGGTATTTTCCTCATAGATCTTAAAAAGGGAGGCATATTCAAAATGTACAACAAGATGAAACAGTGGAACACATGGGAAGAAATGTACCCAAAATTTATGCAACCCTAGACAACAAGTAGACCGAGTTTTAGTCTCACATGGTTAAAGTAGAAGCTAGCGATAGGAGATAAAACGAAAATTAATGAAATGTGTAGGGCATGTTCAGTGAACATGAATGGGTTGGATACCAAAGAAGACCTAAAAATCATACCCTTGGGATCTTATGATTTCCTCATTAGTATGGATTGGATAGATAAGCACCATGTTATCTTGGATTGTTACAATAAATCCTTTACCTTCTTGGATGAGGAGGAAAAATTGAGAATAGTACAGGGTATTCCAAGAGTTGTAACTATGAAATAATTTTTAGCCCTACAGCTGAACAAAAGTTTTAGAAACGGATGTCAAACATTTGTAGCATGTGTGCAGGAATAACCTAAGGAAAATGTGACAAACATTGAGGACTATGAAGTCCTAAAAGAATTTAAATATGTGTTTGAAGAAATTCCCAGGTTACCACCCAAACGAGATATCAATTTTCAATTAATTTAATGCCTAGAGAAGATGAGCATACCATAGTTGAAGGAGCTACAAATGAATCCTAAATAAATTCTGAAGAAAGGGTATATCCACCCAAGTGTGTCACCTTTGGGTGCACCAGTGATGTTTGTGAAGAAGAAGGATGGTACCTTGAGACTTTTTATCGATTTCAGACTGTTAAATAAAATAAACATAAATAAAAGATATCATTTTTCGAGAATAGATGACCACTTTGATTAGTTGAAGAATGAAAAGGTATTTTCCAAGATATATATCAGATATAGATATCATCAAGTGAGAATTAAAGAAGAGGATATTAGTAAGAATTCCTTTATAACAATGTGTAGCCACTATGAGTTCACAGTGGTTCCATTTGGATTGTCAAATGTGCCAGTTGTTTTCATGTGTTTAATGAATGGTGTATTCAAAGAATAATTGGATAAGTTGGTCATTGTCTTTCTGGATGAAATTATTGTCTATTCCAAATTTGAATAAGAGCATGAACAAAAGTTGAGGATGGTGGCACAAGAATTGAGAGAGCATCAACTTTATGCCAAGTTGAGGAAGTGCTCGCTTTTCCAGAAGCGGATTCATTGGGCCATATCATTTCAGAGGAAGGGATGGCAGTCGATATGAAAAATATAAAATCCATTGAAGGATGTCCAACACCAAGAAATGTCTCTGAAGTAAGGTATTTCATGGGACTTGTGGGTTACTATAGGAGGTTCATTGAAGGGTTTTCTAGAATTGCACACAAAATCACATCTCTACAGAAGGAAGGTGTGAAATTTGAATGGACACTTGAGTGTGAAGGAATATTTCAACATCTGAAAATCTTGATGACAAGTGCACCGATTCTAAAAATTGTTGATCCTAATGAATATTTTATTGTTTGCATCAATGCATGCAAAGAAGGGCTTGGTGGAGTCCTTAGTCAGAATGGTCATGTGGTGTGCTATGAATCAATGAAGCTAAACGAACATGAGTGATTGTATACCACTCAATATATGTAGATGCAAACTATTGTTAATTCTTTGAAAATGTGGAGGCACTACTTTATGGGTAGAAATTTTGACTTGAGAATAGATCAAATCATTCTGAAATATTTATTCGGACATCCAACCTTGAATTCCAGGAAAAGAAGATGGTTATAATTCCTTAGCGAATATGAATTTGATATTAAGCACATCAAAGGTAAAGAGAACAAGGTGGTGGATGCACTCAATAGAAGAGTACATGAAATGCATGATATAACCATTAGCGTGTGAAAATATGATTTGGAAAATAAAATTTTAGAGGCTGCAAAATCAGATCAAATGTATTTAGAATTAAAAATAAAATTACAACAAGGAAAAATGCAGTAGAAAATGGAGAATTATGAGCTGAGGGAAGATGAAACCCTCATGTTCAAGGGAAGAATTTATGTGCACATGATCAGGAGTTGGAAAAATTGGTATTATTAGAAATGCATAAAGTGAATTATGTTGGGCACCCAGGATACCAAAATACCATTACAACAGTTAAGAAGCAATACTATCAGCTAGGTATGAAAAAGGAGGTTGCATATTTCATTGCTAGGTGTCTTGAATGTCAAAAGACCAAGGTTGAGAAGAAACACCCAACTGGTTTGCTACATCCTTTACCCATTCTTGAATGGAAATGGGAAGTAGTAACCATGGAAGTCATTACTAGTCCCCCTAGGACTGCCAAACAACATGATTATATTATGGTATTTGTGGACAAGCTTACTAACTCTGCCCATTTTATTCCTTTTAAGTTAAAATAGAAGGAAACCAAAATTGTTGATATCTACTTGAAGGAATTAAGAAGACTTCATGGTATACCAAAGGCGATTGTGTCTGACAGAGATCCCAATTTCACATGAAATTTTTGGAAGAGGCTATTCAAAGGACTTGGGACAGATTTAAAATTAAACACAACCTATCACCCTGAGTCAGATGGGAATATAGAAATTCAATGAGGTAATAGAGGACATGCTAAGAATGCATGTCAAGGAAAAATCCTCCAAATGGGAGGATTATTTACACCTGGTTGAGTTTTCTTATAAAAATGGTTACCAAGAATCTATAAAGATGATTCCATTTCAGGCACTTTACATAAGACAATGAAACACACCAGTAAGTTGGGACAATCTAGCTGATGGGATAGTAGTTGGGCCATACTTACTTAGGGATATGAAGGATCAAATAGTGAATATAAAACAAAAATTGAAGGCTTCCCAAGACAGGCATAAAAGTTATGTTGGTAAACATAGAACTCCCATAGAATTTGTAGTGGGTGTTCATGTATTTTTTGAAGTAAAAGCAAGGTGAAGCTTTCTAAGGTTGGGAAAGTGATAAAAAATAGAAGCATGGTATTATGGGTCATTCAAAGTTCAGGAAAGGATTGGTCCTATATCTTATATGCTTGCATTACCCACATCCATGCATATTCATAATGTTTCTCATGTATCCTTACTCAAAAAGTATGTACTTGGTACTAATCATGTCATTGATTGGAATGTGATTCAGGTAGAGCCAGAGGGAGAATTCCAAGTACAAACAGTATGCATTTTGGACCATAAAACCAAGAAAATCTAGAGTCGAGTCATAAATTTGGTAAAGGTACAATGGACTTGGTACGATCTCGAAGAAACAACTTGGGAACATGATGATGCTATGTGGGAAAAGTATCGACATATTTTTGTAAACTTTTGAAATTATTTTATTGTAAATGTAAATATATGTATATACGACACCGAGGATAGTGCATAAATAAGGAGGAGGCGAATGTAATACCCCTAGGTTGACTCCAAATTATATGTAATTACAGATGTGCACATAGGCTGGTGAGCTAGAAACTTCTTGGGCCATTGAGCCTATTTTTTATTATGTAATTTCACTATATTTTTAATGAAAAACATCATTATTGCATACCATCCCGACAAAAAAGCGTTTGGGGGGGTAAACTGCACTAGATGGGAAAATGAGGTTAAGGGTCTAGGAAGTCATCTAAGCCATGGGGATTAAACCAAGGATATATTAATAAAATATTTATAGCAAAGGAAAAATGAATGAATATGATTTTTTCCTAAGTATTTATAAAGGGGAATAAATCACCAAGTGGTTCACAAGGAGGTTTGGAGAAGTGAAAAGTGGCATTTCATGAACATGCAAATAAAACAAAAATCCATAATACATTTTGGGGGATTCCATTCACTCATTTTTTGGAACTATGTTGTTCTTATCTCCACCATCCATACCATCTTTTAATGTTATTGTACGCACTCACTGCCTTCACAATTTTTTCTTGAGGATGCTTGAAGAAGGTGTTGTTGGGGAGTAAACTGAAGAAGCGAGTTTTCAGGATCGTGTGCATTTCTCTCCAGGTGAGAGAAGCACTATCGAAGAAGTGGATGTCAAGCTCGTGGAATTCTCTCCAAGTGAGAGAACTATTAGGAATTTGATTCCAAAGGTGACAAGCTGCAACTACAGGGATATGAGAATTCATGCATGACCTGTTGTTGAAGCCCTGGAAGGGAAGTGGGGAATATGAAGGACTATTGAGAAGAGAAGGGACACACTTCCTAGGGTGGGAAAATCATGTGGGGAATGAGAGACTATAGGTTGGTTGTTAAACTTAGCACCTAAACTAGAATATTGTTGTTGTTGAGATACCTTACCTGGATAGGATATCCTTTCTGAAGTGGAGTTTAAGCCCCAACTCAAGAGTGGCCTATTGTCAATTTTGTGGGAAATAGAGTGTAACGTTGGGAGGAAAGTCAGAGGTGTGTATGCAATTGGTGTGTTAATTACACAGATAAGTGTTTATCATGCATTTGTATTAATTATTGTATGTATAAATACGTATTCCTATTTTGGATCCGTACTGTGCAATGCTCATGTACTTATACCATGGGTATTATTGTATTAAATTATATTCATAGTATATTATATTAAACTTGTAAAGGAACTGTAATTATATATTTCTTGTTATGGTTTTTTACTGTCATAATTATCCTTGAGCATTTTGGCTGTTAGATTACCATCACTGTATATTTGTTGTTATATTTACACATAAATCATAATTGTGTGTTTCTATATGGTTTCATTTTCTTATACATGTATATTTATATGGGCATTGTTAGTAATTTTCCTATCTCTGCTGATATGCATATTTTTTCCTTTAATTCCATGACAAAGGAGTGGAAATATAGTAGTTCAGGGATAGAAATGCCTCTGTGCCATTATGAAAAACTTGTGGAACGAAAATTCCCCAAGTCAATGATGAAGAGTAAATAGAATAGAGTTCCAAAATGAAAGTTAAGGGTATATTATAATAGAACCTCAAAAAATCGATTAAGTCTAGAATCAGAATGTTGAAACTTAAGGAATTTTGTGCTTTTCACAGATAAATCACAACCATCGATTTAGAATGGAGATTCGATCCTGGACATTTATTGGAGTCCCTCATGCTTAAGGTCTTGCAAAGGATCCAAGTCGTTCACTATCGTTGGATCCATCGGAGAATACTTGATGATATCGTGCCCATTGATCATTGAAAGGGTCATCATATTTTTTGGTCGTAGTAGCCCTAGAGACCAAGAGTAGATCCACTCTGATTGAAGGGGTTTGAGGATCAATCAGAACCATTAGATCAATCGAGATGGGAATTGAACAATCTAAGTCGTTGATTGTAGTGGGGTCATCAAATTATCCTTGGATAAGTTACTTCTATGGGAAGGATCCGAGGAGCAATCCCAACCATTGATCACAGAATAGTTGGGCTATAATCTTGGTTTTTGATCTGCACAGAAAACCCTTAGACCTGATCGATATGAAGGGTGATGTCACGCTAATAGAATAATCCTACGTGTATAAGGCGGACATGTGGCGGCTTGTGGTTTCTTGAGGTAGCAGGGTTAGGTCCCTGTCAAGTCCAAGTCATGGTAAAGGGGCTTTAATCATGGTCATTGATCGGAGTTGGAGTTATATGATCATGACCGTTGGTTAGGGAATGTCGCCATCAAATCATTTTGGGAAAAGGATGCTGGAGAAATCTAATGGGAGGACTCTAAGGAGAAATCATGACCATCCATCAGAGCTTAGATGAAATTAGATCTAGACGAATATCTTGGTGGGTCCTTCAGGATGAGGTCAGGAGGAAGTTGGCGTCATACTTACAAGAATGACACTACCCTACCAATGCACAGATAATGGGTTTCAACACTTAAATGGATGTTCCAAGTGCCCAATGATGATATGTACATCATTTCATCCCACGTGGAGAGTCCATGTGTGAGGTGGCAACTATGACACATGATAAGGTGTTTATCACTCGGGGGATGAAGGTGATGTGGCTTGTGTGCCACATGTCAAGTGAGGTGGTATATTTGGGAAGGGACATGTGTCTTGAATGCCACGTAGGATCTTTTTTAAGAAAGGCTAAGGGAGAGTGACATCAATATGATGAGGGGATGCTAGAGTGCGCAGAGAAGGACACGTGGAAACCCATAAATCGTAGACCCTATTGATGTCATTCCTCGAGAAAGGTGGCTAAATACTAGCCTTCAAATTTCAAACGATATATCTCATCCATCTATCAGAGGAGGATGGTCATAGTAGATTGCGATTGTAGAAGAGGGAGTAATCCAATAGTAGTTCTCCAAGGAATGATCAAGGTCTTCGATCAGAGAGGGACCATGAGGCACAATAGTTTTCGATCTGTCATGGGATCCACCTACTTGAATGTGAATATGTTTGTAAAGGTTGTTAAACTACATGCAAACTTAGACTCTGACAACAATCCTAGCTATAGATTTTCAGATTCCTAGGACCCTCTAATCCATCGAGGTGTTTCTATCAAACCCAACTATCAGAGTGCGCAGATTAGTCCAAAGTGAAAATACTCTGATGGGGGGGTTCCAATAGAAAGGAAGAAGTGGTTTTGAATTCTAATAAGCGTGGGTCTCATGAGTGATGTGGCAGTTTCCACATCAGCAACCATGTTTGTGCTACATCAATTCCCTGACAAGTGGTACATGTGGCAGAAATCCACATGGTTTCCACATGGAATTGAGGTGGACTTGTTGAAAGATAACCAAAACTTCAGAGGCCTATAACTCTTGACCCAGAGCTTGAAATTGAGCATAGTTAGAGTCGTTAGAAATATCTCGATGAGAAAAATCAGTCTATGGAGTTTAATTTGAGAAACAAAGTTGTTGGAAAAATAAAAATTTTGTCACCCCATTAGACTAAATGGTACCTAGTGGATAAGGTGACATGATAGTTTGGATGTACCTATCTAGGCCATTGTGGTGCTTCGGAACCATGTTCCACTTAGAGTTTTTAATACCCAACTTTGTGTGCAAGGTATGGAAGATGTTGTTTTATTGTGACACCGTTTAGTCTCTCTCTTGACCTAGAGTTTTCCATCTCATGTACTGGTCATCATAGTTTCCAACATGGTAGTATTGATCCTTGAGGGCATCAACAAAAGCCTCCGAAGTGGTTCTTGGAAAAAAAATTGTAGACTCCTCTTTGGCATATTTCTCACAGTACGTTTCCCACCAATCTTTGATCTGGGGAAGGGCTTTAAGGAGTGCAAAGGTGATATTTCACTGTTGGAAATTTTTTGGGCAAAGAAATAACCCTCTAGAAAACTTAACAATTTTTCCAAAGTGTCGGTGTCTATATGGCCTTCAAATAAAGGAATATCAAAATTAACTTGAACCTTAAAAATAATCACACCTCTGAAGTTATTGTTGGTTGAAGGTGCGTCCATTGTTGTAGGAAATCGTTGAAGGATATGGAAGAAATTATCCATCATCTTGTTCCTCTATTGCACGAGGGGTTCCTTAAGGAATAGTTTGATAGGATCTCCTACTTTGTTGTCTCTCTTTTATTTTTCCATGGGAGGCTTCTTGGGCCAGAGGGATTTTTATTCCCCGAGCTCAACTAGTTCAAGGCCCAACTCTTGATATCTTGACCTCGTCAGGGACACACATAGATAAACAAAAAAGAGTAGATTTATCTTATACCATTGATCTGGATTATATTGATAACGACATGATGGCAGAGATAAACCAAGGAAACACATAGAGATATTGAAAGTAACATAATAATACAATTAAACTCATATTCTATTAATGACTGTTTGGAATACAAAATACTGTAAAATGCAAAGCACACAAGCTAGCTAGAATGGTGTTGGTATCTTATCCTTGAAGAAAGAGATGTGTCAGTTGTGCTCATTCATAAGAAGTTGATTAAAAAGAGTTTGAAAAAGGCCTTTTGACATAAAGAATCAATGTGAAAACCCTAAACATCCAAAACCCTAACCTTGGAAGATGAAACACCAAAATTTTGGAACTCAATGTGGTTACTTAATACATCAACTTCTCAACTGTTGGTTGTGGAGCCTAATTATCTTCCTGATTTAGAGGTCTTTGTTTTTAGTCATGTTTATACCACATGAATACTATACACCCCAAAATACTGTACACTCCATGTGAGGGGATTGCAGGGGGGCTTTCCCTCCCTGTGGGGTTCAGGGGCAAGCGAGCCCCCGGTGGGGTTCAGGGGCAAGCAATCCCCCGATGGAGTTCGGGGGTGAATCCCTCGAAAGAAAATTTTCCTTGTAAATGCATATTGTAATTTTGTAGTAAATATAGATCATTCATTATAAGGTCGCATATCTAACAGTAGTAGTTATGTTAGGGTTTTTTTCCCTAGAGGGAAACCTTCTTTTATGAGGGAAATGTATTGTGTCTATGAATCATTTAAAATATTGTATTATGAGAGAGGAGAATGTGAGAGAAAGAAGAGGAAGTTACAGTGGGTGTGTTGTAGGTTGTATCACTTCATTTGTTGGATAATAAAAAGGAAGGACATGGAAATTTCTCTGTTGCACGTAGTCCACACTAGGTGAATCACGTATATATGTGTCTCTATTGTATTGTGTATATTATGTGTTTTATTTAAGCATTTGTTTTTATTTTATTTCTTTGTAATCCTGTTTTTCTAAAAACTGGTATCAGAGCGAAAGGTAACTCACAGGAAAAGAAGGTTCCTGGTTTGAGTGGGAGCAATGGTAGAATATGGAAAGCTTATGGTCGAGAAATTTAATGGGAAAAACTACCAGTTATGGAAGATGCAGATGGAAGATTATTTATATCAGAAGGATCTATTCCTACCATTGGGTGGAATAGAAAATAAGTCGACGTCCATGAAGGACGAAGAATGGGAGGTTCTTGACATAAAAGAACTAGGAATGATATGGTTGAGCTTGGCAGCATTGGTGGCTTTCAATATTTCAAAAGAAAATACAATGAAGGAGATGATAGATGCATTGGCTAAACTGTATGAAAAATCCTCAACGTCCAATAAAGTATTTCTAATGAAGATATTATTTAATATGAAGATGTCAGAAGGTGTGTTTGTTGAAAATCATTTAAATGAATTTAATATGGTTACTAATAAGATAAGTTCTGTAAAAGTGGACTTTGATGATGAGGTCAGGGCTCTTATAATCTTGTGTTGATTTCCATAAAGCTCGAATGACTTGGTCACAACTGTAATTAACTCTATCTCTGGTTCAAACACTTTAAAATTTGATGATGTTGTTGGTGTTATCCTTAGCGAGGAAATGCGATGGAAAATCACAGGTGATACATCAGGTAATGCGTTAAACATGGATAACAGGGGAAGATAAAAGGATAAAGGAAAGGGCTCAAGGACCCGCAGGAATTCTAGGAAGGGAAGATCCAAATCCATACTGGGAAATATAGAGTGTTGGAATTGTGGGAAGAAATGACATCTGAAGAAAGATTGTAGAGCTCCAAAGAAACAAAGAGATGGACAATAGGAGAAAAATCAAGAAGAAAATGTAACAGGTGATGTGTTACAAGATGCTTTGATTCTTTCTGTAGATAATATTTATGAGTCTTGGGTAGTAGATTCAGGGGGCTCATTTAATGACACATCCCATAGCAAACATTTTCTAGATTATGTTCAAGGTGATTTTTGGACAGGTTCATGATGAAGGTAGGTACATTGTATTTATGTACTGGTAATATTGAATCTTCTATCTATTTAGATTCTACATGAGTGTATATGACACTATGGCATCATAGGATTGGACACATGAGTGATAAGGGGATGCAGATACTTCACAAACAAAATTCGTTTCCATATCTTAAACAAATTGATTTGGATTTCTGTGAGCATTGTGTTTACGAAAAACAGAAGAGAGACATATTTCTTAGAGTTGGAAAAGAAAAGAAGAGTGAAAGGTTAGAGCTTGTGCATACATATGTATGGGGACCAACTCGGGTATCATCTCTTGGTGGATCTCATTATTATGTTACTTTTATTGATGATGCAACTGGAAAAAATTGGGTTTATTGCATTCGACAAAAATCTGAGGTTTTTGATACTTTTAAGAAATGGTAAGCTTTGGTTGAGAATGAGATAGGAAAAAGGTTCAAGTGTCTCGGATCAGACAATGGAGTTGAATATTGAAGCAAGGGGTTTGATTATTACTATTCATACCAAGGGATTTGTAGAGAGAAGACAGTTACAAGAACACCACAAGAAAATGGTGTGTCAGAAAGGATGAACAGGACAATCATGGAGCGTGCAAGGAGTATGCGATTGGATGTTGGTTTTCCCTTACAGTTATGGGAATATGTTGTAGATATTGTTTCTTACTTAATTAACAGAGGACCTTCAAGGTATTTTGATGATGGAATTCCATAGGAGGCATGGATAGGTAAAAAGGTAAACTATTCGTTTTTGAAGACTTTCGGTTGTGAAGCATTTGTCCATATTGATAAAGAAAATAGAACAAATCTTGAGGAAAAATCCAAGAAGTGTACCTTTATTGGATACAGTGTTAATGATTTTGGTTATCGCTTATGGGATTATGAAAATCACAAAATCATTAGGAGTAGAGATGTCATATTCAATGAGAAGTTCATGTACAAAGATCAGTTGTAGGGAAATAAACAGGAAAAACAAAAACCAAGATACACAGTGCTTGATGAGATCACTGAAAAATAAATTCCAAAGGTACCAGAAAATAAAATGTACAACAACATGAGAAACAGGTACCTCAAACTCCTGCAAGTGTTGTTAGAATATCTACCAGGTTAAGTAGACCTCCTGAATTATACTCTCCTTCATTGTATTATTTATCTTTTACTGATTCTGGTGAACCATAATGTTATGAAGAGGAAATGTAGGTAGACAATAAAAAAGAAGTGGGAACAAGGCATGATAGAGGAAATGGATTCCCTGGTAAATAACCAGACTTGGGATTTGGTTCAGTTTCCTGTAGGAAAAAGTGCATTGTAGAATAAATGGGTTTACAATTTGAAGGAAGAATATGGAGGAAAAAATAGGTACACGGCTAGACATGTTGTAAAGGGGTTTGCACAAAACAAAGGTATAGATTTTGATGAAATATTTTCTCCTATTGTTAAAATGACTTCAATTAGGACTATTTTAAGTCTTTTGGTAGTAGAAGATTTACATCTTGAATAGTTAGATGTAAAAACAACTTTTCTCCATGGGGATTTGGAGGAAGAGGTTTATATGAAGCAGCCACATGGGTATGAGGTCAAAGGGAAGGATAATTTGGTATGCAAGTTGAATAAGATATTGTATGGCCTTAAGAAATATCCAAGGAAGTGGTATTTGAAGTTTGATAGGTTTATGAGCGAACAAGGTTATAGTAGATGCCATTCTGATCTCTGTGTTTATTTTAAAAGGTTAGAAAATGGAAGCTATATTATGTTGCTATTGTATGTAGATGACATTCTTGTTGGAGGGTCTAATATGTAGGATATGAATGTGCTCAATAATAAATTAGCTAATTCATTTTTGATGAAGGATTTGGGTGCTACAAATAAAATCCTTGGTATGAGAATACCAAGAGATAGGAAAAATTGCAATTTGACATTGTCTCAGGGTGAGTACATAGAGAAGGTGATGGATAGATTTAGAATGAAGAATGCAAAACTAGTTAGTACACCTTTGGCCAGCCATTTCAAATTAACCAAAGAAATGTGTCCCAAGACACATGAGGAGATAAAATACATGTCCAGGGTCCATTATTCATAGGCAGTTGGAAGCTTTATGTATGCGATGGTTTGCACAAGACCAAATATTGCACATGCAGTGGGAGTTGTGAGTAGGTATATGAAAAATCCAAGTAAAGAACATTGGGAGGCAGTAAAGTGGATTCTCAAGTATTTGAAAGGTACTTCTACTCATGCATTATGTTTTGGAGGTTCATACATTGTTCTATAGGGATATGTTGATTCAGATGTAGTGGGTGATAAAGATAACAGGAGGAGTACCAAGGGGTATGTTTTTACTCTAGGTGGAACAACGATAAGTTGGATTTCAAAACTGCAAAAGGTTTTTACACTTTCAACAACAGAAGAAGATTATGTTGTTGTTACAGAGGCTAGTAAAGAAATGATTTGGTTACAAAGGTTTATGGAATAATTCAGAAAGGAGGAGGAGAATAGTAGGTTGTATTGTGACAATGAGAGTGCCATTAATCTCGCAAAGAACTCAGCCTTCTATTAAAAGACTAAGCATATACAAATCAGGTATCATTTCATATGATTCGTCTTGGAACATGGACATTGGAAGTTGGAAAAGATACATACTAGACAAAATCTTGCAGACATGTTAACAAAGGGAGTAACTAGGGAGAAATTGAGTTCCTTGTCAGTTTCAGTTGGTATTCAAGCATGAAGGTGAAGATGAGAAATTTTTCTAGGTTCAATAAGGATCATATTCCAGTAGATACAATAGTGGTGGATTTGTTGAGATCATTCTCCAAGTGGGAGATTGTTGGTTATGGAGCCTGATTATCTTCCTGATTCAAAGGCATTTGTTTTCTGCCATGTTTATACCCCATAATACTATACACTCCTCCACATAGGGGGGGTGTAGGGGGGATTTACCTCCCTATGGGGTTCAGGGGCTAGCGGGCCCCTGACGGGGATTCGGGGCGAAGCCCATGAACGAAAAAATGCCTTGTAAATGTATATTGTAATTTCAGAGTAAATATGGATTGTTCATTAAAAGGTCGCATATATGATGGTAGAAGTTATGTTAGGGTTTTTTTCCCTAGAATGAAACCATATTTTATGAGGGAAATGTATTGTGGCTATGCATCATTGTGAATATTGTATTATGAGAGAGGAGACTGTGAGAGAAAGAAGAGGAAGTTACAACGGGTGTGTTGAAGATTGTATCCCTTCCTTTGTTGTATAATAAAAAGAAAGGACCTGGAAATTTATCTGGTGGATGTATCCCACACTGGGTGAACCATGTATATCTGTGCCTTTATTGTATTGTGTATCTTATGTGTTTTATTTCTACATTTGTTTTTATTTTATTACTCCGTGATCATGTTTTTATAACACCAAGGGCGTAACTTTTTCATACAATATTTTTTTGGGGCTCATCGGAAAGGTATATTTGAGAAGTAAACATTATGAATGAGCCATCCTTTTCCTTTGTCTACATGTTGGGAACTGTTGTTCTAAAGAAATTTCATTTAGAGCCTCAAAATTACCCCAGAAGTTTGGGACTTGAAACACTATAAAAAACTGACAAGATGGGGAACCATTCTAAATTAGAGGAATAGGTGGGTGGATACTAGTATCCACATAGATTAATAGAGAACCAAAGTCATGCTAGATCATTGGTGAAGGGGGGGGCATAGTTGAGTCACAAGGCAATACCAAGGGATAAAGNGGGGGGGGGGGTAATCACCAAAGAGATCAAAAGTGAATGGATCTCATCACATGTCACATCACCAACATATGAGATATTTAATGTACCTTCGACAATGTGACAATGGTTTATTGTCAGACATGTGTATGATTTTAACTAGCATCACATCATAAAGGGAAAAGGAAAAACCATCATTGGGGTCATGCAATAGTGGTTTGTGGTTCTATATAAAACCACTACTTGCCCCCTGACATGAGACACACTTGGAAATTGATGAAGAATCACATGGCATTGACATGTTGCACTATTGTTTCATACTACTATGGACCCAAGGACTAACATATGATAGGTGGGCATGCCAACAGGGCATCCACAAGGACCAACCAACAGATGCCACCTAGGCAAGAGGGACCCATCAAAAGATACCAAGGGAAAAAATCAATTACCCCAAACTTGATGATATGTCTCTTTTCCCCATGCCACCTAGATGCCGTCATGGAGCAACACAAGGCCACCATGTGTCTATGGGGCCTAGCTGACATCACACATGATGTCACTCAAATTTAATTCCTTCACCTAACTCAAAGGTTTTCATCAATGGAAGGTGATGTGTTCCACTCAAAGGGTTAAAATAGGGGGAAAAAACCTCATTGGACACAAGGAGAACCATCTCCAAAGTGTCAAGTTGGACACCCAATATTTCAAACAAAATGAAATAGACTGCTCCTTCATAGCTTCGAATGGTCAAGAGGTAACCCAAGAAATCGTATTTCCCCGACACTCATTTATGCAACTATTCCCCTTCATTAAAATGGTAAAATAACTACTATTACAAACCCTATCAAGTCACAATGATTTAAGAATACTTTAGCGATGGATGAACCCATAATTGACAGAGATGGTGAAGTTTTTTACCCAGCCTTGTCGTTTTCTAATCTATGTCCAATCATTTTTATTGTATAGACCAATGCTAACAAAATACAGTATTACTTACACTTATGGGAACCGAACATTTCCCGATCCATCATCCCACAAACTTTCAATTTCCCTGAACTCATCCAATGGTGTGAAACAAATTACTAAGATGGTGAAGGCAATGTGATGTCCACTGATGGACATTGAATTATATGAACTATATCCCGAGATTCCTTGACCCATCTGTTATTTTTTCTTGAATGCTCCTATGAAACCTTGGAAGAACATACATGAGAGGCCAAATATCAAGAATTGTCTTAGTATAATAACGAAAATCTGTTATGGAACCTTCTAGCCCCTAATGCTCCATTACCAACTATTACACCTCCATTTAAGTATGACATGTTCCCTAAAATTATGAGGAAATAATTGGACATTATCTATCGAATCCTAGGTTATGACCATGACAAGGTAGTTTATGAGGATATTTTGGGTCTTTTCTCTCTTCGAAGCCCCCTATAATCCATGCCTCTCCTTAAGTTTGACTACTACCAACTTCTCAAGGATTTCAGACAAGCTCAGCTGGAGAATTTACATAGCACCAAATCCTTGAGATACCAATACTACCTAGTATATATTATCCTTTCCCAAAACCACCCCTACTTTGAGGCTTGGTGAATGAAGATAACATATGATATTGGGAGCCTAAATCCAGTCAATGAATGGACTTAGGAGACAAGGAGGAAAGAAAAAAATAGAGGTTTCATCCTCTACGAAAATAAATACATGAGGGCCATATATATCCTAATAGATGGCATTCCACTTCCTAGAGTCATCCCAGAAATGAGGCACACTCTACAGTTGAGAAAATATGATAGGATAAGATATTGGTACCTAGCATAAGACCATATTATCGTCAACATGTATGGTTTTGAAAAAGAACCATTCAAGCTCCCTATTTTATTAAAACCAATAAGGTCGTCCCTCAAATATGTCATACATAGATCAATGGTTGATCACTTCTTATTTTCCCAACACAGAAAGGCCATAACCTTCCCACTAAAATGGGAGGTTGGCCCCTTTTTTGCTAAGAAAATAAAAACCCTTGTTGTAGTAGAAGAGATGGTGAAACAATTTTATTTTCAAAAAGATGAAAGATGGGTATATGACCCCCATGGTGTCATTTCTACAAGGAATCCAACATAAAATCATCACCAAATGTGTTGATAGAAAATACTGCCAACCTAGAGTCTTAGGAAGAAGTCAAGCAGATCCTAGGAAGTGATAATTTAAGTCCAATTTATTCATCAATTCAATCCATCACATTCCAGACCACTTATCCCATAAAAATATCATTCTCAGAAATGTAGTAAGGAATGTATGTGGATGGGAAGCAAAACAAAAGGCCTAAAGGGGATGTGAAGGTGGAAATATAGGACATTGTGAAAGGGAATTTGGATAAAGGGAAATGTGTGTTGCAAATAAACCAAGGGGAGAGTGAGTCTGAGGGGAAAGTATTGACTATTGAACACCTCCCCTTAGCCATGCTATCAACATGAGTCATAAATAAAACAATTTCCAGTGGGGAAGCAAAAAAAAAGAAACCATCCTTATTCTCTCAGTACCTAGATATCAAAAGGACTAATAGGGATATGGAAAAGGATATGTAGCCCCAATAAATGGGAGATACGAACCATACAAAACTACTAACAACAATGGATTATCAATAAGACACTGTCAATTTGGCCTTGTTGGAATCTAAAGTTCCAAAACCCATCTCTCCAGTAGACTATAAGGAAACCCTTATCAAGCTCAAGATGGGAAATATTCAACCCATTGACATAATTATCATACACCAATAGAAAATTGATGTGTTATAAAATGGGGTACTTCAATCCTCTCCCAGTGAAAGGAAAATGAGGGAAATGGTACACATAATTAACAGGAAATTGAAGTAAGAGAAGATTGCCACCAAGAAAAAACCAAAGAAATATAGTAGAGATTGAAAAGAAGATAATATCTCTAGGAATAGACCCTAAAAACCCCACTACTATGGAAGAGTTGGTGAAGCATAAAGAAACTAAAATCAAGGTTTCAAGAAAGAGGCTTAACCTCCCTAATGTTCAACATGTAAAAACTCTATATTTTCAAGCCAGACATGACAAAAAAGAGCATCTCTATCTCCATATAGTTGAAAAAAAAATGTCATAACAAGGTAACATAATGAAAATGAGAGGTTTCAAGAATAAAATGATATGCTCAGGAATCAACAGACTCAACTGGTCCAAACAACAAATTGAAGAATAGAGAAGGCCACCTTGGCAGACGCAGAAGAAGGCCTAACTAAGGTGATGGTTGACCTTAGTGTGAAATAGATGGAGCTAGGAACTATGACCAACCAACTCAAAAATAAATATGCAAGGGCGACATAATTGTAAGAACAAGCAAAGAGCAAAGAAGTCTTTCTAGATCAAATGAATGATGCTAAAGAAGAGGCCTTAAAGGATATGGAGAAAAAAAGACAAAAGTTATAGGGAATTCATCCCTTAAAGTATCCAAGAATGTCATTTGGGATAACATATCCAAAGTTTTATTTGACAATTGGTACCATTTCTCCATAATAGGTGATGAGATGGAGTTACTCACCTCATCCAAGAAGGACATAACCATAACAACCAATGAGCTAGAAAACAAACTAGATTTGGATAATGACATCATAAATTTCCTGAACAAAAGGACTAAGGAGGAGCTCAAGGAACTAAATTTTAATGACATAACCAACACCATAATTGATGCTAAAATGTCTCTTACTAAGAGAAGGCTCATGCAAAATGTTGAAAACGGGTTGCATCCAATGACAAGGGAAGTGGCCTCTTGAAAACATATTTTCACTAAGCTCCTCAAACTTGGGTTTCCACCTACATGGGATGGGAATGGAGATATACTCCCCCAAAAGAAGTATCAATATATGTTGGAGCAGAGTAGGAATAATGACAGTAGGTTTGACAAGATGCAAGGAGTTTTGCTAGGGTAGGATGTCCTAGAAATGATGGTTGGAGATTTTGAGATTGTTCATAGTCTAAAATGGATTTTTAAGAACCTTCCCTAAACATCCTATAAAATATACACCAATATATATGAGTTGGTAATAAACATGAACATGATTGAATACCCTATGGGAAAGGCTTGGCATCGCATGTGTCAATATTCCAATATCCCTTTGGGAAGGCAGAAGGAATAAAGTGGCACACAACATGCCTAGTAATAAAGTTTGATAAAGTAAAAGGATATGTAAAAACAAATTACCATGCTGGGGCCCCTCCCAAAAAAAGAGGTGGTTTCAAAGAATAAAGAAGTTTCAAGAAGTTGTTTTGGATAAATATCAATGCTTTTAAAGAAGAATAAGGTACTATTTTCAAGGGTCAAAACTTTGGGAAATTAAAGAGTTTCTTATACTCAAAGCCGCAACATCGTAGATCTTAGGAATATGTAGATGATGAAGGTAGAAGGCCTCAAGAGACTCATACACCATGTTGTATTTAGTCTGTAAAACCCATGTTCATATTCTTCCAATGTATTTGTCTTATAGTAAATCCATCTTCTAAAATTTTGTCTGATTGTATCATATATCATTAATACAAACTCAGAACAACAAATTAGCACCACATTCAGTGTTATTGTGTGATGTTTATTATGGAATTTAATTGATTTCATCTAATATGACCATTTATTGTCATCTTGCTTGATATATTTGAATGTATGCATAGGGTACCTCTTTATGTGTGAATGTATAAAGTTTGAAAGGTTGTATGAAGTATATCCTTTAACAGATCTTGATGCTTTTGTTATAACTATTGAATTCGTAATTGCTCAACACATTTTCTTTCTGTGAAATACTACAAGATTTATTCCCATAAATACCTTGCATGTTTAAATGTGTTTCTCAAAATTCATCTATCCATTCCTTCAAAATTTTGAATGTCTACAATGGACATGGAAACATGCCTCTTGAGGTTGAGGTTTTTAGTCATTTGTTCTGAAAGTGTTTGAGGGTCGATAAATAGAGAGAGAGATCCAATAAATTCCCATAGTATTTTATATACAAGCATATATTTAAGGTCAACCTGATTCTTATCCCCTAAGGTGCCTTGACATAGTTCCATAAACAAATTGGAACATCTCAAGGAAAAACATGTATCGAAAACATTGATAGGGTTATGGAATATACTTATGGTTATGGTTATAAAGAGAGGGGGGATTTCAACAATTAAATTTAATGATCAAAATTTCTGACATGATACTATTAAAATTACCACTTAAAATAAGGAAAATTGTGAATACTATTAATTCTATAGTCTAATCTATTAATTATATACTCTAATATGGCATTTTGACAAGTAGAGTTAGTTTGAAATTCTTCCTCCCTCTAGATTCTTGTTTCCATTTACTTAATAGTAGATATTTGAAAAGTTTAAATAGAGATATTAGTAAGAAATTTATTTGGTAAAATTTAGAGGATGGTTTAGATATAATGGGGTAATGATGATTATTATCATTTATCAAAAATAATTTTAGTTTATTAAATCTCAATAAAAACTGATAATGAAATATTTCAATTACTTTAAAATTTTATTTTTATGTTAGAAAATATTTGATTTAAAAAAAATAAAAAATTATGAATATTTATAATTATGATGAGTTAAAATGTGTAATATACCCAACCCCCTATGTACCCCTTTAAGGGATGGGGTATTAAATTTTCTCCTTTCCTGAACCTCCTCGAATTCATTTAAAAGGGGCCACATCATATTCTACTCATCGAGAGCTTTCCAACGATTGTGATTTTGCTCAAAACATAGCTCTTGATCAAAAGTTATGTCCTTTTAAATTTTTGGGTTTTCAATGGCCAAAGGCCTTCGTACTTCCACGTGGACCCAACGTGGCCTCCACTTCACCAATATCATCCAACGTGGCAATCACATGGATTTTGGCATGGCACCTTCCACCTGTTCCATCGAGCCCTCGGCTTATCGAGCCTCAACCCTATACATGCCCAATACTTTGCTACAAAAATCTCTTGCCACCCGATTTAACGAGGTGTTGACACCTTCTTGTTGGAAATTGGCTTGGTTACATCGACTGACATCATCTCAAGTCATCGTCTCTCAGGCTATAGAGACATCAACTCCTTCCACATTTTCATAGCCCAAAAGGAACGATCCGACATGAGCTAGCACCTCTAACACACGACGCTACCAAAGCCTACCACATGGCATGATTGGTGGTCCTATCATCACCTTCCACCGGGTGAGACACGTGGCACTAATTTTCCCCACGGAGCTCTTTTAGGAAATTCTAAAACCACTTGACATGTTTCACATTCTACACTTGACATGTGGACATCCACGTGGGATGATGCGGTACACACGTCACCAGAGGATGCATGGATTTTCCAACGAGGATCTAACACTTGTCCGTTCCTTATTTGTTAAATGGTGTTATCCAACATCATCTTGGATCTTTTAGGAATCGACTATCGATCTTTTTCATAAGGCCTAATTCCCACAATAACCCAATAGATGAGATCCGATTACAGTTGGAATCTTGGGGCACGTGGCCCTATCTGGTCATGCCACCTAGCATGACACGTGGAACTCGAACCACTCAACACATGGTGCTCATTTTCCACGAGGAACTTCATCCAAATATTCCAAATCAAGGTAACATGTGGCACCACCGAGGGGTGACACATGGACCTCCCTCGTCATGACACATGGTACCACCAAGTAATCATGAACATTGGGACAGTGACCCCTTATCGACCTACTATAGACTAAAACCCGCATGGTCCACCATATGAGGAATATGAGATACTTAATTAGGGTAAGCCCATGATTAAGGAATGAATTACCTCATTGAATCTTAGGGTCATGGGTCTATGAGATCTACGACTGAGATCATGCACACTCATATCCAATGGTTGTTAGGGTTTCCTTTCATGATTCTGATGTGGTTGATTTTTTTATCTCCAAGCATCGGATGGAGGATATTATCCCATCAATCCACATATCAATGGTTCTCATCTCAGTGGATTTCATACCACCACACTTTCCCTATCTCTTGTAACCTAAAAATCCCCTAGGTCCACTATCTGGTGATTATGAGGTTATTAAGGATTGCTAATCACGGGGTTATGCCCCTCAGTCATCACGATGAGATCTATGTCTTATATCTGTTGTCTCCTAGATCTGGCAGCTTAGGTTTAAGGCACTCTTCTGAAGGATTAAGCCTAATCAGGGCCCACACTTGACTTTCCAGTGAATCAAATGCTGACAAGTTTGAATCTCTAGAAATATTGTTTGACATGCTAATGCAACACAACACTTATGAAGTCACCCTCTCTCTCTCAGGATTACACTTATAATTAAATGTTTGGAACCAGGGGCTAAAACCATGGTCCTTGGATAGCAGTGTATCATGAATTCCCAATAATTTTAACTTAAAATTATTATGGGGTCCGATGTTCCAGTATCCTAGGATTCTACCCTCCCTCCTAATATTTTATGAATATCTATGATTGTGACTCTCTCGGCCAATAGATCTAACAGTTGAAAAAACAGGGTGATGATACAAAGGATCAATCCCAAAAAGTCCCACACTCAAATAATCCACAAAATAGGAGATGGCAAGTGTCACCCTAGTGACACCCTGGCTTCCATGTTGGCACTAGACATCATGNCTCTCTCTCTGAGGCCTAGGTAATAGGGCATAGAACCAGGGGATGGAACCCTGATCCTCGGATATCAAGTAGCTAGACTTCCAAACATAACCCAATAGGAAAAAACATCGATATCCAAGATCTGATGAGATCCATGTGATAGAGATCAATGGAACCCTTATCCTCGGATATCAAGTAGCTAGACTTCCAAACATAACCCCATAGGAAAAAACATCGATATCCAAGATCTGATGAGATCCATGTGATAGAGATCAATGGTGGAGGTTATATCCACCTTCATATCCAATGAATATGGTAAATCATAGATTTACATCGGAGTTTCATCTAGTAAATTTCTTCCTTGGACAGTTGATATTGCTTTCCATTCTAGGATCGATGACTACTGTATCGCGTTGATTTATTCAAGGATTCAAAGGAACCAATAGGTTATTTTGGACTTAGCACTCCTGTAACCCTCCATAACACTTTCTCGTCATAATTTCTATCATGGTATACTCGGTCTCTCTCGACTTGTTTCCCAGCAGTCGTTAAGGTCATTACTTTTCTCTCATTTGACAGATTGGGAAAACACATGGATTATCATCCTTCCTTGGCCCATCATACATAGCACAACCAAAATTTTCCATTCAACATACATTTGAATGTAAAGGTTGGACAATACATCAAGAATCATTACTAATCAATTAGCCATGCAAATATACAACATGTTTGCAGGTACCCAACTATTTATTTTAACTCAATTACACAGGGGAAAAGGAATACTTATCTATTACAAGATTGTAACCAACCAATTGACTGTGGATGTTTGCATTTCCACCCAGCTGTAGGCTCAGATGCATTCACTCTTAACACTTTGTCCACTCCCATACCAAGCCATGATACCACCAGGGAGTTCTTCACTCACTCGTGTGTTTTCTCTTACAACAGTAGAACTATTTTCCTCGAGTATTCTAGAGACCTCTTCTCAAAAATCCTCTTGATTTCCCCCTCTCGACCATATCTATGACCTCCCAAGTCTCTCCTCTCTCTTCCCTCATGTGCTTCTCTTGCATGCCCCACTTGGTGAAGGTTCTTGACTATCCTTCTATTTCCTCTGTCATAAGTCGGTGCATGGGTCAATCATGGGGGACCCGCGATGATATTTCTTGATGTCCTCTAGCTAACAATTTTTTGTCCCTCATGTATCCCTCCATGCTTCAATTCATGGAGGTGGTTGGTTTTTCAACTACCAACCTCCCTCATTAACTCATTTACCTTGAAATCGGGGCTAAGGGAAATAACTTATTGTTTTTAAATTAAATATTTCAGCAAGGGGAAAATTTGTTCATATTAGCATGATGAACCCCTTATCTAAGTTTCCTCACCATTTCCTCTAGAGGTATCATGACTAGTACTTAAAGCTTCACCCCCATAATTAGTTGTTGTTGTTTCAATTAAACAATAATACATTGACATTGTTTGTATGCCATTTCATGGAAACCATAAATCATGATTAATTACACATAATCATAGGTTTATAAATGGGGGTGTTACAAACCCCTCCCCCTTCAAGGTAACATTGTTGTCAGTGTTCTTTATCAGTAACACCTGTTATTCCTTTATCCTTCAACTACTTTTGTCTCTCATAGTATGATCCTCATTCAGAATTTGGAATTTCAAAATCTTCCTACAACAATTTTAAACAACAATCATATTGATTCCTCTTATATGAAAAAACATTCTATTCTTTTCCATAATTCAATAGGAAAATTTACATTCAGTATAATACTTATTTGTGTAGGTTCATGGATTGGCATCCGTGTGGATGTCATATGTGCTTGGATCACTATTTTTCCTTAACATGACCATTTTTTTCATGATCCGAATCAACACTCTACAAGAGTCATCAAAGTCTCTTCTTCCTTGGGGTCACTCACCCTCCAGGCCCAGTCTCAGGAATCACCTTCTCTGCTATACAGTCCCTTGGGTGATCCATCTTTCCTTACCAAGGTTTTCTCACAAAAGAAGAATTTATGAGACTTCAGCGAGTCTTACAGTTGAAGAATCCCTCTGAATTTATCTGTCAAAGCATCCCTTCAGCCCGTGTCACCACAACACATAATTATCTATGGAGATCATTTCTTATCACAGGGTTCTCATGTCACAACAATATCCATTTTTTCATGCTTTATAGCTTGACATCCCTCATATTTCCCTCCATGACATATCTGTTGTCTCACTTGTATCACATGCAGACATTGAATTCATTAGTTACCATCATTAGTTTCAATTAAACCTCTTCAATCTAATGTCCACATATTTTAAATTTCATTTATCAATAGTTGAATTTTTTTCTATACATGAACCATATTTCTACAAGCCTGATGCTTCCTTCTTAGGGTAGTTTGGCTCTTTCATACCTATCAAGAATTAGTATTCCTTATGGTCTTATCTTGCTACCATATTCAAGACTCTTCTTCCTACAATTCAACTTCAATCGACCAAACAAATTTTTAGTTTCCCATGCACATATATTTTCATTACACCTTTATAATGGCATCACAAGCAATTCTTAAATTGTGCATACTAACAATCAAATCAATTTTATCTATTCATTTATATAAAGTAAAATTAAATATCATTCCTTACACATGCATCATTTTAGCATACCAAACCTTTCCAAATGCAATTCAACATTAAGTGAATTTAATCAATGTGCCAATTCCCATGGCCATATCCACACACAATGCACCCCTGCATTGAATTTCATATTACCACATTTCATATTAGGAACTCTTTCCATGGTGTGTTGGGTCTCATCCAACCTCTTCACCAAATGAATTCTCTATCTACACATTCCTTATTACAGCAAAACTATATTTCCCGCTTTAAGTTGATCATGACCTCAATCTGCACATGAAATTTAAAATTTCATATGAATGCATTCAAGCATTTTTTTTCTTTTTTATCAATTAGGGTTTCAAGGTTAGTGGAAACCCATGTTTCCTCTCTTTACCATTTTTAAAACTATGGTAGGATATTGGAAGGCCCTCCTTCCATACTAGCCATTCCATTACCTGCCTTCTTATGAAAACATGCATATCATCAAATAATAAAAACATTTCAGAAGGGATTCTTACCCAATCCCTTTTAAATTCTCTTGTCACATGGGCATGAACATGTGCCTACTTGTTCTGGCTTCCAACTCCCTTTCTGACATTACCTCATCAATGGTTCTTTATGGGGACTCTCCAAGTCCCTTCATCAATATTTTAACATCATCCTTCTTGTATTTCTCCTCTTCTTGAGGTTGTCAACCATTGGTAGTTGTCCTTCGTCAACAACTCGAATAATTTCCTATACATAACGTGCATGATCACATTCCAAACTATGTCAATTTTCGTGTAAATAACAATGCATGTATCATAGTATTTAAAACATTTTCAATTATGTTCTAGCATATCTGCACGTGCTCTATCACATTATCCTTAATGTTTTCATGAGTGAAAACACACTCGATTTTCAGTTGTTTATACAGTCACACAATTTTCAGCATTCTCATGCTAGAAGCATTTACAAAACCAACATTTCAATCTTATCATCCCATCAAGAGAGGAGTTAATGAGTTTTCCTTCCTTCCAACTCCTTTTCACAATCAAGGAACTTGCAACTTAACTGAACTATTTCCAGGGCCTTACTACCTTTTCATAACATAACTTAACCAAGCTCATTCATTTAAACCTATTCATTATTTTATTTTTCCTTTACCATTTGTACGTGTTTTCATATCCATTCTTTTAGGGTACATAACTTTGTCTCATACATTAGATTTTTAAAGTGAGAAAAGTATTCAACATTTTCTTCTTCTTTGTTTTAGCAATATATCCCTCTTGGGATCTTCCTGCTCTCTTCCTTGAGCAGTCTTAGTGAAGTTCATATTGAATTTTTTAGATAAATTAATATGCTACGACAACAAGATTTTGGTTGACAAATTACTCATGAATTAGTGCATTCGACACATTACCAATCGTATTGGTCACTATTCATTGGAATGTCTCCCATGCATGCATTATGTTTTAGAATGTAATCTAGGATTCTTGTATAATTAGACTTTTCATCCCAATGTTTATTATTTTAGTAGTCCTTAAGATTATAACTTTGTTCTCCAAACATAGTGCTTCACACAGTCCCTCCACAAGAACTTATTCAACATGAAACTCTTTTGTTGCATATCCATCACTATTTGAGATGACCTCAACTTTGATTCTACCTCTATTTTGTTCTTTTAGAAATTCACCCAATTTTACATAAGGAATATAAGTATGCATTCCTATTATACATTTCATATTACATTTAAATAGGTACATCCACCAGTCTGCATTTATAATGTTCTTTTATGCACTCAACCACATGCATCATTATGTTTTGTGTCTACTATAGGCACACTTCCTAATTTTATAAACATATTTACCTTTCAACATTATTTAACTCAGGTTTGTTCACAATTGTTCCCATGCCATCCTCAAGGAAAAATCATGTTTCCTTCTATCATAACAATAGAGCATTATGATGGGTGTTATATATGTACTAAAAACACAGTAAAACCCCTCAATTAAATTGTCAACCCGGGGTAATTAAACTTAGAGTTGCATCAAAATATATGCCAAAGGTACAAGGTTGGTAGGAGTATAATCTAACTAATGAAGGTAGCTATCTAAGGCTAATATACTCAAGAAAAACTATCTAATGAGAAAACCCCACTAAGAAAAATGAAACTAGATAACCTAAGTACTTTTGGGCCAAGGGTCGATGGATAGTCCTAAGAAAGAAAATGAAAACTCTATGTAAAGCAAACTAGTTTAACAATAAGAAAAAGAAAACTACTGAGCATAATAAGAAAATGACAAAAGCAAACTATTTTAACTTTCCAACCTACATTCAATGAGTAACTACCCTATGAAATCAAATAAATAAGCAATTAAGAAAAAGCACCTATCTAACCTATTAAAGCAAATAGACAAGTAAGCAAAGACACCTAACTAACCTACTAAAGCAAAAGACAAGTAAACAAAGGCAACTAACTACCCTACTAAAGCAAAAGATAAGTAAGCAAAGGAAACTAACTACTGCAAGCAATCAAAGAAAAACTTCTCATTGAACAACTATCTAGCCTAAGAGGCAAGTGGAATAAATTCTTAATGCAAAACTATTTCTAATACATGGAGGGAAATCTAAGAGGCAACTGGACTAAATGCTCAATGCAATTCATGAAAGGAAATCTAGTCTATTGAAAGCAAGAAAGACTAGCAACTAATTCTTAATCTATGATAATCAAACTACTATCTAATCTATCAAAGCAAAGTCTATCTATCCTACAACAGCAATAAAACTATTTTATAAGCTATTAAAGCAAGAAACTATATCTATTGAAGAAGGAAAACTATATTTTAACCTATGACAATTCAAATATAATGCTGGTGGTTGTGTGAATGTCTTCGGTGTTGGATAATATATCGATGGCACTTGACAACAAAGGACAATTCCAATGGTATAATCTCAATACTATTCTCAATGGAAAAATGAAAGGTATGGATTAAACAATCCAATGAAATTTAGCCATGACAAAAATAATGTTAAATACCATGCATATTCATGTATAAACCATCAACAACATAATGAGATCATCATTATACTTCTTCACTATGTAAGCAAAACTATATTCAACCATTAACTAAGAAATGTAATTGCATTTTAATTCTAGTAAACGAGATTGCGTAAAATGAAACTATACTATGTCTATTCTAACCATTCAAAATACAATAAAGAAATGACTAAAAACATAAATTAAAAACCGATATTAAAAAGTAATCTAACAATTATATTAACCAACAACTAATTAAACAAGTTCTATATAAAAATAAGATGAGCAAGCTATGATTAAAAACTGGAATTAAATCTATCCATCCATCAATCCTTGTCAAAAGAAAACCCAAATTAAAAACTCTTTTCTATTTAATTAAAAATATGTTCTAAACTTAACTGTAAAATCGTAAAAGAAAGCATAATCTAACTACATATGGGTTTAGTATTAAGAGAGAGAGACTTGCAAGTCTTTTCCTAGTCTATAAATCAATGCATGCTAATATGTACCAACATCTAACCTACAAAACAATTAAAACAATTAAGCTACAACAAACTAGTTAGCATAATAAAAACATACATGTACAGGAAAATAAAAAGAGTAATTAAATTAAGAATTGGATAAACAACACATTGATAGTCACCAGACTGTTGGTGTCCCCCCCAACAAGTCATGGTTAATTCCTACGAGCACACCACGAGCTTAACAAGGAGAATTCACCATCAAAACTTGAAAACGCAGTTCTGGCATAATTCTAGCAATGTAAAATATCAAAAACAGAGGAAAATGAGTTTGTCTCCAATACAACGGTTCTTCTACTTGCTTAACAATCTTATGACCATCCTAGCAGTATTTATAAGATTACATACCAAGTGGTATACCACAGGAGGGTCGAACCACTTCTAATTTAGGCAAAATACAATAAATGATGCCCTAACTGACAAAACAGAGCGAGCCAATAATTACCCTCTTTGGACAACTAAAATTGAGTTGTCTGGCACTCAGTAGTTGGAGGGGATAAGGACAAACAAAACCCACGTGCCTGATTTTCCCATCCCTGGTCGCCAATACCTTAACCGCCAAGTCACCCTGTGTTTTTGTGCAATGCACAGTGCTGGACAGAGTGTCGGATCAAGTGTCGGAACGAGTATCGGATCAAGTGTCGGAACTAGAAACGTAGTGCGTTTTTTCCCTGTAACACCAGGAAAATGTGAATTAGCTCTTAGAAATCATAAAACATGACAAATTATACTCGATTCAATCATTAAACATGAATTACACGTACCTTATGGTGATCATACCATTTTATCATGAAATTCTTCAAAAAGCTCCTTTAAAAGATGAAAAATGCATATGTACATGTTGCAAAAATGTATAATATTCGTCATAAAAATGATCATATCTGAGGCCCAACACCTTCTTTCTTATTTATTCTTTCAACAAGTTACTCTAGCTCTTCCTGAGGAAAATGGAGTGCATCCTCCTCAATCTATTATCTGAACATGACAATTCATACCCTCCTACATAGGGCCATCCATGCATTCATGGAATTACTCAGATCTGGAAAGTACACATCTTGTCTCATAACCTACTTGATTAGGAAGTCATATCATGTTCTTATGTGTGTGTGTGTGTGTGTGCATCACTTGCACCTCTTTGCATTATTCATTCACTTTCATTTAATATCATCCTATTTTGGTGAGGACATGCAATCCTTTGTATGACTAGTCTCAAAAATAAAATCATAATTATGTTTCCCTCTCTCATGGAAACAAACATCAAGAAGTAACTCTTTATCGACTACTATAAAAGCATCCCACAATTCAGAAAATATAAGTAGGTAGTTACAACACTACCTAAGGCAAAAAAGACAAACATTCTAACTTTTCTTCATGCCTCACTTCCATTTCTTGTCCAGCAAGCCTCTACAAAAGGGAATCCTTCCCAAACTCCATCTTATTACCACTTGATTCTACCAACCATACCCATATGGTTTCCATCCACCTATGGATGTCAATCTGACCCATTGGTCATCTATAAGTGCTCCAATACTTCTTGTACCATACTTTATGTCAACCTTTAATTAGTCATTATATCTCATCTTCATAGGGTTATATGCATAACATTATCAACATTTTAACCATGTTATTATTCTTAGCATATCATGTACACCTAGCACTTTACCCCTTCCTATAATGCATATGTGTTCTAGCTATTTTCCTTTTACATTCATTTGCATAGGCAAGCCTTTAGGTCAATAGGTTTATACATTTCCTTAATACATCCATGAGCTCAAAACTGGCTCATACCTTTAAGTTATTTTCCATTTTTTTATGAGGATTAGTAAAAATCCAAATGAATCTTCTTTCAATTTCTTAATTAGGTCATTCCAACAACACGTTTCTACCATCATAGATCCAATAAATAAACCTCACACTTCTTCATTGTCCCTATGATGATGAGGAGTTATATACACATGTTTTAGTCCTTTATTAAAGAAGAAATTATAATTGCTAATGATCCTATCGGTCCATACCAAATTCCCTTAACCACAACGAAATTATTCATAAGGTTCTTAGCCCTGATGTATGTGTGTGTGTGTGTGTGTGTGTGTGTGTGTGTGTGTGACCATTGTAATTACATGATTCCACTGCCCCTCACTTACAAGAAACATTACAAATACTATTTCATTCATTCCTTGAACTTGAGCAGTCTTTATCATGATTTTTCCCTTTTTTCCATTCACATTTAGGTCTTATCATTAATTCTTACTATCGTATTTCCACTATTGTAGGGATATCCATCAATCCAAAAGGTCAACAATTTAATCCCTCTGTTGTAGTCATCATGTTAATATTTATGTTGTAAAAAATTTATAACAATATAAAGGTTCAAATATGCAGTCGTTCTCCTCAAGGAGTTAATGCAGATAATAAACAATCCTCTCAAGGTATAAACACTTTTCAAAAGGCTCACCTTAACCTTTCAATACTATTCCTATGACTAGTCTTTGGCCCATCCTAGTCTAGTGTTTGAACCATGTTATGATACCACTTGTGAGACACCCAACCCCATAAGTACCCCTTTAAGGGATGGGGTATTAAATGTTTTCCTTTCTTGAACCTCCTCAAAATTGCTTAAAAGGGGCGCCATCATTTTCTTCTCACTCAGATATTTCCAACAATTGTAAGTTTTCTCAAAAGAGAACTCTAGATAAAAAGTTATAGCCTTTTAAATATTTGGGTTTTCAATGACAAAGTCCTTTGTATTGCCACATGGATCCCACATGGCCTCCATGTCACCCATATAATATGACATTGAATTCACATGAACACTGGTGTGGCACTTGCCACCTGTTCCATCGAGTCATCATCTTATCAGGCCTCGACCCTCTAGGTTCCCAACACTTTTCTATGAAAATCTCCTAGCACCTCATTTAACTAGGTGGTGACACATACCCACCAGGCATTGGCTTGATTATGTCGGCTAACTTCATCTTGCGACATCATCTCTCAAGATCTCGGGACATTGGATCCTTCCACATTTTCAAAGCCCAAAAGGCCTGATCTGACATGAGTTGGTACCTCTAACATGCAACACTACCAAAACCTACCACATGGCATGAATGGTGGTCCTATCATCACTTTCCATCGGGTGTGACACATGGCACTAATTTTCCCCATGGAGCTCTTCCCATAAATTCTAAAACCACTCAAAAAATTTAACATTCTACACTTGACATGTGGACATCCACATGTGATGACGTGGTACAAATATCACCAAAGGATTCTTGGCTTGTCCAACCAGGATCTAACACTTGTCCACTCCTTATTTGTTGAGTGACATCATCCGATTTTATCTCAGATATTTCACACATCGGCTATCGATATTTTTTGTAAGGCTTAATTCCCATAGTCTCCTGACATCCAAGATACAATTACAATTGGCATCTTGGGGCATGTGGCCCTATCTACTCATACCACCTGACATGAAACATGGCACCTATACCACTTGACATGTGGAATTCATTTTCCACCGGGGCCTTCATCCAAATATGCCAAATCAAGATAACATGTGGCACCATCGAGGGGTGAAACGTGTCCCTCCCTTGTCACGACATGTGGCACCACCAGGTAATCATGAACATCGGGACTAAAACCCCTTACCAACCTCCTCTAGACTAAAACCCCCACAGTCTATTGTCCTGGGATTATGAGATAATTAATTAGGGTGATCACATGATTAAGAGACAGATTATCACATTGATTCTCAAGGTCACAGGTCTACGAGATCTATGACTGATATCTTTCACGCTCATATCAGATGAATGTCATGGTTTCCTTTCACAATTCTAGTGTGGTTGTGGCTCCAAGCATTAGACAATTAATATTATCCCATCAATCCACAGATCGACGGTTCTTGTATCGACATATTTTGGACCGCGACACTTTCCCTATATCCTATAACCTAAAATTCCTCAAGGTCTATTGTCTAGGGATTACGAGGTGATTAAGGACCATTAATCATGGGGTTACGACCCCTAGTATTCACCACAATATATACGACTTAGATTTGTTGGCTCCCAGATATGACGGCTCATGTTTAAGCCGTTCTTCCGAAGGCTTGAGACTAATCGGATTCCACACTTGACTTTCCAACGAATCAAATGTTGACAATTGTCAATCTATTGACATCCTTCCTACCATGTTGGTGCGACATGTCACTCCTAACATCACCATATCTCTCTTGGGTTTATACTTATAATTAAAGGTTTGGAACTGGGGATTTGAACCCTGGTCCCCACATAGCGGTGTATCAAGAATTCCCAAGAGTTTAGACTTAAAATTCTTCAGGGATTCGGTGTTCTGGTATCCCGGGATGCTAGCCTCCCTCCTGAGATTTTATGAATATCTATGGTTGATATCTCTTGACCGATAAATATAATGGTTGAAAAACCAGGGTGATGATACAAAGGCTCGAGACTGAAAAGGCCCACACTCAAATCATCCACAAACCAAGAGATGACAAGTGTCACCTTAGTGACACCGTGGCTACCACGTTGGAACTACATGTCAAGATGACATCACTCTCTCTCTCTCTCCCTTAGGCCTAGGTAACAGGGCATGGAACCAAGGGATGGAACCTCGGTCCCCTGAATACGGGTAGCAGGAATTTCAAACGTAACCCTATAGGAAAAGGTGTCAATATATGAGATCCAACAAGATCTGCATGATAGAGATAAATGCTCGAGGTTATCTCCACCTTCAAATCCAATGGATATGATAAATCATTGATTTACAAAGGAGTTTCATATGGTAATGTTCTTCCTTGGATGGTTGAGATTGCTTCCCATTGTGGGATCGATGGCTACTATAACTCATCAATTTATTCAAGAGTCAAAGGAACTAGGAGAGTATTTTGGACTTAGATATATTGTAACCCTCCACAACACTTTCTCATCGTACTTGCTATCATGGTATACTTAACATCTCTCGACCCATTTATTACTAGGTGCTAAGCTCACTTCTTGTCCATCATTTGACAGATTGGGAAAACATAGGGATTATCGGCCTTCCTTGGCCCCTGATACACAACACCACCACAATTTTCCATTCAACAGACATTCAAATGTAAAAGTTGGTCAATACATCAAGCATCATTACTAATCAATTAGGCATGCACATACACAACACGTTTGTAGGTACCCAACTATTTATTTTAACTCAATTACACAATGGATAAGGAATACTTATCTATTACAAGATTTTAATAATCCAAGAGACTGTGGTTATTCTCTTTTCTATGCAATCATAGGCTCATATGAATTCACTCTTATCACTTTGTCCACCTTCGTGCCAAGCCATGATACCACCAATGATTTTTTCACTCACTCAAGCATTTTCTGTTGCAATAATAGATCTCTCTTCCTCGGTTCTTCTAAAGACCCCTAATTAGAACTCCTCCTAAGTTCCCCCTCTCGACCAGATCTCTGACCTCCTTGATCTCTCCTCTCTCTTCCCTCGTGTGCTTCTCTTGGACTCCCCTCTTGGGGAAGGTTCTCTATTGTCCTTCTATTTCCTCTGTTAGAAGGTAGCTCGTCGGTCAATCATGGGGAACCCATAGTGATCTTCTTTTTTTCCTATAGCTGATAGTTTTCTATCACCTCAGGAATCCCTCCATGCTTCAATTCATGGAGGTGGTTAGTTTCTCAACCACTAACCTCCCACATTAACTAATTTACCTTGAAATCGAGGCTAAGTGAAATAGCTTACTGTTTTTAAATCAAATATTTCAGCAAGGGGAAATTTGGGGCATATTAGCATGATGAACCCATTCTCTAATTTTCCTAGCTTCAAAGGAATCGGAAACCCCACATCAAAGCGAAACTATTTCGTTTATTCTATGGAATATGTTTCTTTGATTTCCATTTCAAGTACAAGGAGGAATGGGATTTTATTTCTAGAAGTGGGTCATATTACCTTGGATCCAAGGGAATGTATTTGAACAAGTGTTCACCTAATTTCAATCTAGATAATGAAATCCCATCGGTTGTTCCAGTCTGGGTGAGGCTTCCTCACCTTCCTTTGCATTTTTGGAGTGATGAAGCTTTCAGATGCATCGAAAATTCTCTAGGGTGATATATGGACATAGCTAAGTCAAAAGAAAAAATATTTTCATGTGTTAGAATTTGTGTTGAGTTTGACTTGGAAAAAGAGTTCCCTCAGGTAGTGATGATAAAATTATATAAATAGCATCATATCCAATAGTTGGACTATGAATAGTTTCCCTTTAAGTGTAAATCCTATCATGGATATGGTCATTTCACCAAAAACTATAAGAAAATAGAGAGAGAGAGAGAGAGAGAGAGAGAGAGAGAGAGAGAGAGAGAGAGAGAGAGAGAAACAATAGGACAATGACAAGGAGTATCGGTGGAAAATAGTAGGTTGGAAGTCTAGATACACTATTAATATGGGGGAGAAATACCAAGTTACGAATCAGAAGGCCCCTACATATTCCTCACCAGGAAAACCCAAGTGGGAAAATATGATCTTCCTCAAATCTGATGGGAGTGCACGTGGATAAAGGTGATTCCTTGAACAATTATTATATAGTTAATTCTCATAATTAGATTGAGTTATAAGGTTACCCACATGTCCAAAAATATTTGGATCCCTCATCGCAGGCGAAACCTTCATTCCAAAACTGAGAGGTAGTGCATTCCATTGTTGAAACTTTAGAAGGATCTCATCGCATGGGTACTAAGGTCTATTTCCATGAACCAATAATGGTAGGAGGGGAAGAGGCCATGAGTAGTGAGGAAAATATTCTTTCCATGGGTGTGGAAGAAGTGGAGAATTATAAATATGCAGAGTCAATATTTATAGATCCCACATATAAATAATCATAGTTTGTATAGCCTAATAAGGAAGAATTGATGGATGAGGGATGAGATCTCAGAGGAAATAATTCTACATAGATATAGAATAAAATCGACTCATACATTGAGGGAGGAATAAGAGAACACGGATATCATGATGGGTTCCCCAAATACTCTTGAGATAATGATTGGTACTAGAAAAAAACCTTCTAAATATGTTGGTAATAGTTCTCCTACTAGAGGAGGTAGTTTGAAGACCCATGGAAAGTGATGAGAATCTGGACCAGGGGTCAAAATTTAGCCCAAAAATGAAAGTGTTCAGAATTGCCTCAAAACGAACGAGTGCATAGTCCTCATCGTCATGAACCCAAGGCACTTCGAACAAGGTCAAACAGACATTGGATGAGTGAGATATCGCGATCTGTTCGATTTGCCAAATAGGCAAAAAAAAAAATGTTTACTGTACAGTCCATACAGTCCGTACAGATGATGTGGCAGGGGTCGTACAGTGGACATGGCATGACCATACACTGAGGTGGCAATTTATGACATGGCAATCGTTTATTGGCAGATGTGGACGAATCATGTTTCGACACGAGGCACTTAATTGGCAAATGGGGTGGTGCCACGTGGCACCATGTTAAGTTTGGGTGTTAAAATTTTATGGAGTCCGTGGGATTCAAACCCCAGACCTCCCTCATGACTCAAAGTCTTTGCAAAGTCCACCCAATCGACGTGCCACACTGTATTGCTTATTATATATATGTTGTTATATATATTTAAATTCACACATGTTTTGGTTTGGAGTGGGGTCTGGTTTCAATGTGCCTACCATATGACCATACCTCCTGGAGTTGCGTGGGAATTTTTTTCAAACGATTAAACCAACTGTCTGCCACTTGTCACTTGCTCATACGCGTGGGAAATGAGCCCTTTTTGGTGCGCGGGCACGTGGTCACATGGCCCATGTGCCCAACGCCTATGCAGTTAGGGGGCTAGGTTCCCTAACCATTCTACAATTGCATTCATTTTGTGGTTATGTGCATGGTGTTGGGTTTAGGCACGGAAAAATTCACAGAGGCTAGGTTACTCACACACAGGTGCATTTTGGCGAACCAGAGACAGCAAGCTTGAAGGAGGAAAATGGCAGGAGGCCTATCTTCTTCATTTTTTGGTCAAATGAGGTGCCGAAAAATCCCAGCTAGGGGTTTTTGGATGTTCTGAATCCATTGGCACTATTTTCAAAGGCATTTGGAAACTTCTTTTGCAGGTTTTATACCATTTAATTTTCAAGGAGCTCAGGCCCCCCATTGATGGAGGCCATGCTCAGATGAGCCCAAGTCTGTTTTCTATGATTGAATAGTCATTTTTGGCTAATTGTTATGCTCTGAACACATTGGGATAGGTTTTAGAGGCATTTGAGGACTTTTATAGGTGTTTTTTCCACAAGGAATCTCAGGGAAGCTCAAGGCCAAATGTAGAAGAGGTCATGCCTGGATGAGCCATGATCCGTTTTCAGAGTTCTATTAGTCATTTTTGGGGTTTTTATGTATTCTAAACCCAATGGTACAGTCAGTAAATCCATTGGAGTTGAGCAGCAGCTTGTAAAAGGATTTTTTACAAACTAATCCCAGAGAGCCTAGTCCATTGATGGAGGCTCAAGGAGATGTAGCCCAGTTGGGGGTGAACTCTTTTATCATCTTGTTATTGTTGTGAGTTTGCTGGTTTATTTGTTGCAAGTTATGTTTATTGTGTATTTGTTTAAAAAAAATATTTAAATTTTTAAATACCTCACACATAAACATTTAAAAGAAGCTTGACTTTGACACATAAAACCTCTTGCATAACTAATACATTGAGCAAAGTCCTGAAAAGTTTATTTTAATGGAGTAGAGGGTGCTTGCATAGAAAAACAAGTTAGCCCCCTATTTTCAGATCAGGTGGTATCAGAGCACAGTTTTTCTCATGTGATTGCCATTGATAGCTAGAGTTTTAGTTGTTGGTATTTGTGCAAGTTTTGTGTTGAAGTTTGATATCTTGCAAGGATGGAGGAAGCTTCAAACATTGATAGGTCTCATACATCTTCATTATCCAAGTTCTTTGACAAAAAGATGTTGAAGGAGTTTGTAACCATGAGAGATATGGTACAAGAGTTGTGGGAAGAAAGAAAAGAGAGCATTGTCCTTCAAGAGCAGTTGATGGCCATGAAGGAGGAGAAGCACCAGCTTCTTGAAAAGTTGCATGAGATGGAGATTCAACTCCATGAGGCAAATGAAACCCTTACCAAGTACATGCATGAAAATGAGTTATGTAATGTTGGTTTTTCTTCAAATTCCTCTCAAGATGAATGCTTTGGTGTTTTTGAAAATCACACAAGAGGAATAGGGTCCAAGTTATTGTTATAAATGGGCTATGAAGGTAGAGGGTTAGGCAAGCATGCACAAGGCATTGTTGAGCCTATTGTTATTGAGGAGAGACCCAAGTATTGTGGTCTTGGATATGAACAAAAAGATGGAGCAAATTTCAAAGTTGAGGAGACAAGGGAAATAGTTCCAAGAGCAACTTTTGTTGCAAGTTCAATCCCTCAAGCTTGCAAAGTTTGTGTTCAAGATGAATGAAAATGTATGAAACAAGAGAGTTATGACATCCATGAGGACAAGAACATTGTTTTTGGTCTTCAAAGGAGAGCTTGTAACTCTTCAAATTCACCTCCTCAAAGAGGCGATAAAGGTGAATGTTCAAGGTATATTTCTGCCTATAATTCGGTTGCTTTTGATTATGTTAAACATTGTAAATTTGCATGTAAAAATGGAAGAAAAATTCCATGCACATATTGTGGTTTATATAACCATAATGTTTCAAAATGTTGGAAAAGATTAACCACTTTCAGGAAACTTTCCAAGCAAAGACAACTTGAAAAGAGGATGCAAAAGATTTGCACTTATTGCCAGAAGCAAGGTCATCTCATTGACCAATGTTGGACATTGCATCCAAACACTCATCCACATCACAAGAGGCAGATGGATAAAGAGTCTAGCAAGAATGGAAGAGGATATTCCATCATCGATGTGAGTCAAGATGATTCACAAGAAGACGATTTTCAGCAAAAAAAGTCACCATTGAATTGGCTTGGTAAGAAATGGTTAGATTTCTTGAGCAAGTAAGGCTTGCATTTCTTTGTTTGTAGATGCATATTTCAGCCTTATGTATGCATTTCTATTGAAAGTATGACAAGTTGCAGCGATTTATCACAACTTGTATGATGCAAGTTTGCATGTGAATGCAAATTCATTTGAAGGCATTCTTGTTGTTGCACAACTTCGCCAGGAGGATGTAAAAGAGGGGTATGATGCTCACTTGTTACAGCCATATATCTTTTTCATATTCAGCTCTTATGTACCCACATGTTTCGGGTTCATGTACTTATGTTTGTACTTGAAGGAGAGTTGAAGATTCATGCACATGCATGTGTTTTTGTGTGTGTAAACAATGAACTTGGTGACAGTTCATTATGAATGACTCATGATTGTAACATTATTGTGTATCATGAATGTCGACTTGTCATTTTGGGAAGGTCGATATGTTTCAAATGAGTCTCAACTTGTGTCGATGTTGTCTTGAAGACTATGTGTGTCGATCATGTTTTTCGACTTATGTTTAGTCGATGGTGTTTGTTGGCTTGTAAGTCGATTTTGAGTACACCAAGATGCAGGAAAATGCCATGTGCTTTGATGAAGTACAAGATGCGACCATTTGTTTGAAGAGAAAAAAGACTTTGTTGGCATCATTTTCAGTCTTGTATAAATTTGTTTTCAAGATTGATGGTTTTCTTGGTTTGTGACAAGATGTCGCAGGAAAGTTTTTGCAACCATTGGAAAGCGGGTTGTTTTGACGCCAAAGAGTTCACAAGAGGGGCTTGATTCTCAGTGGGAAGGCTGGCAGTCTTCCAAGCACAAAGAGAACAGTGGGTCAGCAGTAGCCAGAGAACAGTAGTTGAGGGACATAGCTAGTTACGGTGTAAGGCATGTCAAGGTATCCAGGTGATTGTCAAAAAGACTTTTTCAAGTAGAATCAGTTGATAGAACATGGAAGTAGAACAGTATTGAAGCTCAGACAGATAATCATAATCTTTTGTGGGTCCAAATTCCTTTCAGTGGGAAGGTGTGATCAAAATCTGGACCAGGGGTCAAAATTTATCCCAAAAATGAAAGTGTTCGGACTCACCTCAAAACAAACGAGTGCATATCCCTTGTCATCATGAACCCAATGCACTTTGCACGGGGTCAAACAGACATCGGATGAGTGAGATATCACGATCTGTTCGATTTGCCAAACAGGCAAAAACAAAATGTTGACTGTATAGTCTGTACAACTGACGTGGCAGGGGCCGTACAACAAATGTGGCATGATTGTACGCATAGGTGGAAGTTTATGACGTGGCAATCGTTTATTTGAAGATGTGGACAAATCATGTTTCGACACGTGGCACTTAATTGGAAAATGGGGTGGTGCCACGTGGCACCATGTTAAGTTTGGGTGTTAAAAGTTTATGGAGTCCATGGGATTCGAACCCCAGACCTCCCTCATGACTCAAAGTCTTTGCAAAGTCCGCCCAACTGGCGTGCCACACTGTATTGCTTATTATATATATGTTGTTATATATATTTAAATTCGCACATGTTTTGGTTTGGAGTGGGGTCCGGTTTCAATGCGCCTACCATATGACCATACCTCCTGGAGTTGCAAGGGAATTTTTTTCAAACGGTTAAACCAACCGTCTGCCACTTGTCACTTTCTCATACACGTGGGAAATGAACCCTTTTTGGTGCGCGGGGACGTGGTCACATGGCCCATGCGCCCAACGCCTATGTGGTTAGGGGGCTAGGTTCCCTAACTATTCTACAGTTGCACATATTTTGTAGTTATGTGTGTGGTGTTGGGTTTAGGCACAGAAAAATGCGCAGAGGCTAGGTTACTCACACACAAGTGTGTTTTGGCAAACGAGAGACAACAAGCTTGAAGGAGGAAAATGGCAGAAGGCCTATCTTCTTCATTTTTCTGTCAAATGAGGTGCCAAAAAATCCTAGCTAGGGGTTTTTGGATGTTCTGAATCCATTAGCACTATTTTCAAAGGCATTGGGAGACTTCTTTTGTAGCTTTTACACCGTTGATGTTTTAGGGAGCTTAGGGCCCCCATTGATGGAGGCCATGCTCAGATGAGCCCAAGTCTGTTTTATGTGACTGAATAGACATTTTTGGCTAAGTGTTATGCTCTGAACACATTGGGATAGGTTTTAGAGGCATTTGAGGACTTTTACAGGTGTTTTTTCCATAAGGAATCTTAGGAAATCTCAAGGCCACATGTAGAAGATGTCATGCCCAGATGAACCATGATCCGTTTTCAGAGTTCTATTAGTCATTTTTGGGGATTTTATGTATTCTGAACCCAATTGTACAGTCAGTAAATCCACTGGAGTTGAGCAGCATCTTGTAAAATAATTTTTGACAAACTAATCCCAGAGAGCCTAATCCATTGATGGAGGCTCAAGGAGATGTAGCCCAGTTGGGGGTGAACTCCTTTATCATCTTGTTATTGTTGTGAGTTTGTTGGTTTATTTTCTGCAAGTTATGTTTATTGTGTATTTGTTTAAAACACATATTTAAATTTTTAAATACCTCACACATAAACATTTAAAAGAAGCATGACTTTGACACATAAAACCTCTTGCATAACTAAGACATTGAGCAAGGTCCTGAAAAGTTTATTTTAATGGAGTAGAGGATGCTTGCATAAAAAAACAAGTTAGCCCCCTATTTTCAGATCAGAAAGTAATGATTATAGTATCTTGGAATTGCAGGGGTTTAGGTAGTGATCCAAAAGTTGTTGTAGTCAAGGACCATATTAAAACTAAAAATCCTATGATACTCCTAATCCAAGAGAATAAAATAAATTCCTCGAAAGAATTCAAAATAGAGAAACTATAGTGGATAATAGATGAAGGAATTGAAAAAGACTCAAGAGGTGTTTCAAGGGGCATATGCATTCTTTGGAACCCTAGCTGGTAAGTATAGAAGCCTCCTTTCAAAATTCCCAGTCTGAATATCTTTAAACTTAATCAAAATAAAAACTACATTTTAACTAAGTTTAAATATATTCAATATAGGAAATTCATAAGTATATTCAATCTTTATAAGTCGATTAGTTACATGGAGAAAGAAATTCATTGGATATCCCTTTAAATCCATCAAATTATAAATACATATATGATTGTATAATAGTTGAAGATTTTAATATCATTTTACATAACTCGGAAAAGAGGGGGGGAAGTGTAGTCCAGGACATTTTTAGGGAGAATATGGAGGATTTAATTAGTGGATGGTACCTTGTGAATGTCAAGCCAGTGAAAGTGAAGTACACTTGGACCAATAACAGAGTTATCCTAGGACACATAGCAACGAGGTTGGACAGCTTTTTAATCCACAATAATCTTTTGTTACATTATTAAACCTTTAAATATAAAATTCTTCCTACCATTGTTTCAAATCATAAGCACATATCTCTCGATTTCTAAAGCTTCCTATATTATGGACCTTTTCCTTTTTGGTACAACCTCCTATGGATGAATTTTGAGGAATAAATTGAACGGGTTAAGGAACATTGGAAAACTTGGATACTTGACACTCCTATTGTAGTAAAACTTCAAATATATAAGAGATAATCCACCATAAAAATTCAAAAATAACCCTAAACGCCAAGACGCCAAACATTCACCATGAACAACACCAAGAATATAGAGAAAAGAACCCTTACGGTAGGATAACACCATCAAATACTCCTTATGGAAGGGATCACTCCACAAACCATGCTTTCTAGAAGACAATACAATTGAACACATATCTAATACAATGATAATATTGTTTATTTATACTTTATCATGAGTATTCTTAGGGGTCTTATGCCAACTACCCCTTATTATTATATTATTTCATTTTAATTACATAGTGGGCCTATTCCAATATTATGGCCATATTACATTTAGTATCCCCTTAGGTACCCTATATTACCCCATATTATTCTCCCTAAGTACATTACATTCCATCCCCCCTTAGAATGTTTCGTCCTCAAAATATGGGAAGAAGCCTTATAATATTCCCTACTAAGAAATGTAGTCAATTGGTACCATGCATGAGCATCCATCCATCCTAGTGGAATGTGGACATGGGTTCCAATTGTGTCATTTCCTCGATCTCGATTTCTTATTGGGATCCATGTCTTTGCTACACTACTTTGATATCTCCATGAATTTATTTTAGTCCTCCATACCGGTTTTTCTCTAGTTCCATGTTGATCCATAGTAAATTTGTTGATACTCATGCCCTTGTCTTGATGACTGTTGTTTCTCTATGTGGTGTGGGTGGAAATATACAAAAAACTTAATTATTGATTCTTTTGTCTTTGACTCTTCAACATGTGGTTATGTATATTTTTGTTCTTGTTTATGTCATTCCTTTGGTTTTTCTTCAATTTCTTCTAGAGGCTCCTCTTCTAATTCAAACCTAGATTGTTCATCTGATGTGTCATTAGGTGCTACAATTTGTTTCTCGACAAGTACTTTTTCATGTTCTTCCTTAGGCCCTTCTTATTTAGTAAGAGAAATAAACTACAATGTAATTTTATTTTTATTGTACCAATGTTTCAAAAATGTATTTTTAACATTAATATTAATTGTACCGATTCCATCCAAAGATATCCTAAAACAATATCTACATCATTAATATCTATAACATAGAAATCTAAATGCAACACATATTTTGCTAAGCTAATATTCAAATATTTAAAAATATTTGAACATTTTCACCCTCAACCTGTTTGATTTGAAGATTATTTGTGGGTACTTGCAATATTTTAGTCAAGTTAAAATTGACAAAATTATGCTTGCTACTAGGGTTTATAGAAATAATAACCTTTTTCCTATTTAAAACAACCATGAACCCTAAAAAAATTCAAAGATACAAGAGATAATCCATCACAAAAATTCAGAAATAGACCCTAAAACATCTAAGATGCCAAAACATTCACCATGAACAACAAAAGAATATAGAGAATAACCCTTAAGGTAGGATAACACCATCAAATAGTCCTTATGGAAGGAATCACTCCATAAGAAATGCTTTCTACAAGACAATACAATACAACACATATCCAATACAATGATATTCATGTGTATTTATACTTTCTCCTGATTATTCCTATGGGCACTATGCCAACTACCCTTATTAGTATATTATTTCCTTTTAATTACATAATGGACCTATTCCATTATTATGACTACATTATATTCATTATCCCATTGGATACCTCCCTAGGTACGCCATATTATCCTCACTAAGTACATTCCATTCTATCCCCGTTGCCATTTTTCATTCTTGAAACATGGGGATAATCCATATATTATGACCTACTAAATAATGTAGTCAATTGGTACCATGCAAAAGCATCCATCCATCCTAGTGAAATGTGGACATGGGGTCCAATATTAGTTTTTCCTCGGTCTTGATTTTGGTATCTTCTTGTGATCCATGTCTTCATTGTGCTATTCTTATATGTCCACACATTTCTTTTAGTCCTCCATGTTCCTCCATATTGGTTTCCTCTCTAGTTCCATCTTGATCTATAGTAAGTTTGTTGACGCTCATGCCCTTTACTTGATGACTGTTGTTTCTTTGTGTGGTGTGGGTGGCGATAGACAACAACCTTAATGACAGATTCTTCTTTATTTGGCTCTTCAACATGTGGTTTCTTACTTTCTTCTTCTTGTTTATTCCCTTCCTAGTGTTTTTCATAAGTTATTATATAGTCTCTTGTTCAACTTCAACTGCTTCATATAATGTGTTGTTAGGTACTGCAATTTTTTCCCTTGCAAGGAATTCTTCATGTGCCTCCTTAGGCCCTTCCTGTTTAATAAGAAAAATATATTGCAATGTAATTCTCTTTTTATCGTACCATCTTTAAGAACTTATTTTGAACATTAATATTAATTGTATTAATTGAGTCCATCCAAGGATATCTCAAACAATATCCACATCATCCATATCAGAGCATAAAATATGAATGCAACACACATTTATCCATGGTAATCTTCAAATATTTAAAATTTTGAACATTTTCACCCTCAACTTGCGTGCTTTGAATATTCTTTGTAGAAACTTGCAATTTTTTAGGGAAATTAGCTTTGATGAGATTATACTTGCAACTAGGGTTAATAGAAACAATGAACTTCTTTTGTTGAATACATCCATGAACCTGAAATATGAATTTGTCATATGCAAATAACTCCCTAGTTCTCTACTTATCCTTCTTCCCAACGTGAGGCCACCTATATAAAAATGTGTTTTCATATTCATCATCAGAAAGTGTCTCCATCTTGTTATGGTTAAGCAAATTACACCATGTGTCTAAATCACCTTTTAAATTAAGACATACCCAGATTTTCCACTTCTTTCCCCATAATAACTTATTTTATTTTATGTATTCTTCAATAGTAAGACTGTCATTTTTCTTGTAAAATATGTATTTGAAAATAGAACTAGGGTTTTAAAGAAAATCACTTAATTTTCAATGGAGCTCCTTTGAGTAGTTAGGTTTTGAGGCTAAAAATGTAAAATGGTCACAATTTAAGTTATACTTATTTAATTGGCTATTATGACCCCAATTATCAAATTTTGAATCTTATTTGGATATAATGGCACTAGTTTGACAAAAATATATGAACTCTGTTAAAAGATATTCAATCTGCGAAATTCGCAGTCGTCACCATAAAAACCCAAAAAAATGCCTATTTTGAATCGATGATATCTCCACTTCTTTAAATCCATTTTGGACAATTGTTTTTTTTTAAATTGGGTATTTTCATAAATTGACCTGAATATTGTCGTCATGTTTTTCTCGTAAAAAAACTGCAAAAAGAAAGAAAAATATCCCACTTTCTACCAAAAACTTATCCTACTTCATGCTCAAGAAAGAGATATAATACTGTAAATGTGGATGAACCTGCACAGATAATATATAGCTAGCATGAATACATACACAGTTTGGAGAGAAAAGAGAAAAGATGGAAACAAGAGAGTGAGAATCAAAGAATTTTCATTAACCAAATGAATGAATGATAATTTAAACATGATATACTTTGTATAACTCAACTAATGCACACTAGAGGAGAAGCCAATGTGCCATAGTGGTGTTCTAGAGTGATTTGGACACACACTAACAATTATGGGAGTAAATTTCCACCTAGTCTGAGTTAACTAGTCTCTCAATTTTCAGTTAACTGACTAAAACAGAGTGAAGTGAGGAGGATATCAGGGAACCATGAGTAATGCGCTAGTCTAGTGATAATACAAAAGATAATGCGCATTAGCGAATGATGATCCCAATGTTGCATGGTGATGAAACCAATGTGGCATTAAGACTCCACTCAACTGATCAAACTGAAGTGTGAACTGAAGAGAATATTCTCCTAGAATGTAGGAAAATGAATATTCTCCCTAAACTATAGGAGACTAAATAATGACTAATAAACATAGGGAAAACCTTAGGAAAAAGAAATCCTATGTGTGTGTGAAGTATCTCCAACACCNAACATCACTATGGTGAAAATAAATAATGGGTCCCGACAATGAGGCCATGTTAGGTACCTTAAAACAAAAGATACATTGAAAGAAATGAGGAACGAGGGAAAAACTCATGGGAAAACCCCCCTTCAAAGTACAATGTATGTAAAAAAAGAACTGACAGTTGCTAGGGAACTGTGTCCTTCACTCCAAGATGACTTCACGGAGAATGGAACTTATGCTCAGTGAAGGTCTTGGTGAAGATGTCTACAGTATGTTCTGCTAAAGGATAGAACTAGAGGTTGATGATACCCTCGTGTACTAAGTCCCCAATGTAGTGCATATGGATATCAATGTGCTCCATCCACTACCTATGAACTGGATCTCTATAGAAATTCAGAGTGCTTTGGTTGTCACACTAGATGACGATTGGCTCATCAAAATGAATACCTAACTTAGTGAGAAAATGTTGTAGCCACATAGCCTAAATGGTTATGTTAACTACCCCTTTGTACTCTACCTCGACTGAAGATAGAGTAATATCATCTTCTTTCTTACTCGACCAATAGATGGGCTTGGAACCCAGATTGAGTGAGTAACCATATGTGTACTTGCGATCAATGTTATCACCAACACAGTTAGAATCAATGAACCCGATGAGGTCCAATGTAGAGTATGTTTCATAGTGAATCCCAAAGGTGATAGTTCCTTGTACATATCAAAGGATACGCTTTGCAAGCTTCCAATGTAGCTCATGTAGCTCTTGCATGAACCTAAAGACTGCTCCAACTGCATAGGAGAGGTATGGTCTAGAGTGTGTGAGATACAATAAGCTCCCCACTAGCTATCTATACAATGATTTTTCCACCAATGGAGTGTCCCCTCCATCCTCAAGTTTGACTTCTGATAGGAAGGGAGTCAGGGAAAACTTGTAGTTTGTCATGTGAAATCTCTCAAGGAGATCTTGTGCATACTTGGCCTGAGACAGATTGATGCTTGATGTGTCCTAAATGATCTCAAGACCAAGGAAGAAATGTAAGGGACCCATGTCCATCATCAAGAACCTCTCATGCATAATCCTCTTGACTACAACAATCTTTGAAGTCGAGCAACCGGTGATGAACAAATAATCAACATACAGAGCTAGGAGTAGAATTGAATCAACCATATTGATCATGTAAACATTCGGGTTTGAATTAAAATGTACAAAGTTCTATGACAATAGGTAGGAGTCCATATTAGCATACCATGCCCTCGGGGCTTGCTTGACTTCTTCAGTCAACAAACCAAATATTAATTCTGCATGAAGCCTTTGGGCTGCTCCATGTAGATATCCTTAGAGAGATCTCCATGAAGAAATACATTCTTCACATCCATATGATGGAATTCCCATCCCTTGGATGCCACAATGGAAAGTGCCAAACGTATGGAACCCATATTCACTACTAGAGAGAAGGTCTTGTCATAGTCAATGACGTGCACCTGTTGAAATACTTTGGAAACTATCATGGCTTTGTATCTGCTAACTTATCCATCCACTGTGATCTTGGTCCTATAGACCCATCTGCATCTAACAAGTTTCCTTCCTGAAGGAAGGGGAACCAAAACCCAAGTATGGTTCTCAAAGGAGGGATTTGTACTCCTCCTACATGACAGATTCCGAAAAGGGATTCTCGACAACCTCACCATAGGAATGTGGATCTGAAGAGTGAAACAATAAAATATTATTGGGTGGCATCGATTCAGTGCTAGTGAATGCAAGAGGAGGCTCCTCATAATCATATTGAGTCCTCTTGGTATCAGCTGGATCCCCAAAAAGATCTCCTACATCCTGAAGAGTAGTCTTGGCCCACTTGGGCCTTGGCTCTGGCTCTACATCTACATTTGCATGCACTGACTCTGCATATGACTGTACTGACTCTGTATCTGAATCGCATGAATCATATGAATCATATGAATTAGATATATCATATAAAAAAGAGTCGGCATGTGCATGCTCATCATCTCTGATAGGTGGAAGAACAAAAGTTTTTGCATGCGGCTGTTGAGGTTCATGCGAGATACTTTTCTCAAATTGGAAACTATGCTCAATGATGAGTTGGCCCACAAAGAGATCAATAAGTATACATACCTTCAAACCATCGGGGTATCCAACAAAAATACACTATGTACTATGTGGATCAAGTTCCTTTCTCTTCTCAGAGGGAATCTTGGCCCATACATGAGAACCGAATATGCGAAAGTGGGGTCACTTCTTATCTGAGGTCGTTCCAAGCCTCGAAGGGGGTTATATCCTTGATAGATATATGGGGATATTTTTTTTGGATGTAGGTTGTACAATTAAGTGCATCAGCCCATAATCTCTGTGGAAGTGACTTTGCATACAACATGCATGATGCCATCTCTTTCAGGGATCTATTTTTCTGCTCATCCACTCCATTTTTCTACGGAGTATAAGGAACAATGTACTGCATCTGAATCTTAGCCTTCAGACAAATATTTTTTATATCATGGTTGACATACACCCCTCCATTATTTGTTCGGAGGAATTTAATCTTATTTCTTGATTCTGTCTCAACAAGGGCTTTGAAATATTTGAGGTGTTGAAAGACCTCAGATTTTTTCCTCTGAAAGAAAGTCCATGTGAAGCATGAGAAATCGTCAACAAAAATGAGAATATACATTTCTTTACTGATTTATGGATGTGGAAAAGGGCCCATGAGGTCACTATGGATCATATCCAAAGGAAACGAAGCCTTCTCAGTCTTTCCTTTTTCGAATTTCTATTGAGGGTGTTTTCCAAGTACACATCCCTCACAAGTTCCTTTGGAGAAGTGGATGTCAAGTAGACCTTCAACCATTCCCTGCTCACTAATTTGTTGCATATACATAAAATTTAAATGCCTGAACCTTTTGTGCCATATCCTACTGCTTTCATCAGCATGGGTAAGCCGTAATGAAGAATCTAGCTCAATAAATTCAAAAAATGTGTAGAGTCTAGACTGATGATTTACCTCACCAGTAGAAACCTTGGAATTGGTTTGCATGTCATAGATATCCACAACATCAGGTCTGAATATTACTCTCTTCCCAGTGCCATATTTTTTCATCTGATATATGAAAAGAATATTGACGGAAAGTTTGGGCACATGTAGCACATTCTCAAAGCTTTCGTTTGTGAGTTCAATTCTCCCTTTTCCAATGACCTCGACTGGAGAGTTGTCCCCCATCATAATAGGAGGACCTTTGTGTTATCACATGAATTTTTCAGAGTCCTTTGGGTTTGTGGTCTATACCCGAGTCTATGTCCTTGTCCTATTTTTCTCTTTTTTGCAGGCCATGTCTTTAAATTTTCCCTTTAGCCGGCAAAGCCATTTTTGTTTTCCCCTTTCTGTTTGGGCACTCATCTCCTTTACCTGTATCATTGATCCTTATATTTTCCCAAACCCTTATCCAGTTGTCCAAGTTTTTATTTTACGCAGGCCGCAACCATGAGAACAAAGAGAAACACTTAGAGGGCTCTAATATGGACTCAAATCAAGTGAGCGAGCAAGTACAGTTTTCAACACAGGAGTCTCCATTCGAAGTTCAGATTTGCGGATCTTAGGTGATCAAAATCATAAAGTTGTGTGAAGTTTAACATCAGACAAAGGTTCGAAGTTGCGAGGTAAATCCTAGTTGTTGGTGCTCGGAACGACACGCGGCAAAAGATCAACATTTCGCAGTTTCACGAGTCGAGAAAGTAAATGGGCCGAGTCATGAGGACTCATGAAGTGTGAACACGCAACTTGATCTGGACCATTTGATTCAGAGGGACACATGGCACAGGATCAATTATTTCACAGACTCGAAACTCGGGAAGTGAAAAGGAAAGAGTTGTTAGAACTCGCGAGGTCCGAAGTCGCGAAAAGATCGCAACCATTGGATCGAGGAAAGTCGTGGACCGTCGATCTGAGGTGAGCGTAGAATGGGAAATTGGGAGAAGGGAGGTGAGTAGTCTTTCTACTTATCGAGACCCAAAATCCTGATACGATGAATATTAGATCTGGACCATGGATCTTATTGGGATAGGTGGCAGCTGATCTGATGGTTCACGAAAACGAATTTTGGGAGTTTTGGAAGGGGTCAAAAGGAAATAGATCTGGGCCATCCACACCAGAGGGGCACATGGTAGAAGCTAAGTGAAATCATGATTTCGCGAGTCGGAGGTTTCATCATGGAGCAAGGTGAAAGTTCCTGAAACGCGAAATCGTGAAGCACCCAGGAGTTGGGCCCATGGTCACAACCTGAGGTCATATGAAAAGCAGGTCCAGGAGGAAAGTTTGGCACCCAGAGTGTGGATCTGGCCAAGGTGGATTTTCAAGGAATAAATCACATCCGTTGGATGCAAAGCAGATCCAACAATCCATCTGAGTCAGTCGATTTCGCAATATAGGGTTACGGGTATCGGGAGATTGTAGTCAAGTGATGTGAAGGCCCTTGAGATGCGAAATCGCGATGTGCCCAAGAGTTTGGCCCATGGTCATGGCCCAAGGTTGCATACAGGAAAAATGCAGTGAAGGAGAAGTTGGCACCAAGAGCTTTGGGAGTGCGAAGGAAAGGGTGTGAAATTCATGAGACTTGCACCAAAAGCCTCAGATGCCCGTGTGAGTTAAAGAATGAGACCATCATGGTTTCAAGGTGTTGGGTTGACTCAAAGGGCCGCTAGCAACACATGGTAGATCCCTGAGCATTAAGCCTCGTCCTGATCCCAATGAAGGTAGTTAATGGAAAAAGGAATGGTGGTTGAAACCTTGACTCACTCCATAAATGGAAGGCATGGAAGGTCTGACCATGGGGACCTAACCGTCATCCTGTGGTAGTCCTACAAGTAGATTTTCCTACAAAACCTATGTTGATGTGAGATTGCGTCTGATAGAAGAATGCTCACGCAGTATGATGGAGAAGACACAGATGGAAAGCCTTGAATGCAGGGGCCCGATCATGCTCCTAGTAGTGGTGAAGTATTTTGCATATAAATAGTTAGTTTTGATATTTTGTTATGGTCATCAACCGGTTGAGCAGAGCTCCCTTTTTTGTAATGTTTTGATGCCAGAACTATTCTCTGGTTATGTATCGGATTTGAGACTTTCGGATTAATAGAAATCAACCTCTTTTCATCTCTTTGTAAAAACTGTGCTAAAACACTCGAGCATGGAGGATCCAGTCGAGGTTTGTTATGATGTTGTAATGTAGGTTTGATTGGAGTGGTATCGTGACAAGTTTTAGTCAGCTTCCTTGTGATCTTTTCCCATATTACACTAAATGACTCGAGCATGGAGGATCCAGTCGACTTGTTGTAGTTGCATGGTGATGTAGGTTTGATCATTGTGTTGTTGTGACTGTGTTGTTTGGACATATTTCATTGTCTAAAGGTTGATCTTAAGAGTGATATTGAGCCTACATTTTTCTTCTCCAAGATGTTTGAAGGCATTATGACCATAGCAGTCTTGTCCACCTTTCTTACTAATTCTTCCCTCTGCTCATACTTAAACTCAATTCACTGACTAAAGTTATTTGAGGCCCTCACTTCCTTATGGATTTCTTGTCCAGTTTTATGTTGAACATCATTCATATATTGAGTTATGTCCATTGACCTCAACTCATATAAAACCAACATCCACCAAAAAATCCGATGGGTACTGGGCTTATCCTCCCGCAATCTGAGGGTGAATTTCAGTGCTAACATTCTTGGCGCCATTTCCGGGGATGAATTGAATATTTCCCCTCAGTAAAACAACAACAAACTTCTGATTCTGAAGGTGCATCAGACATCATAACCTTTGAATATTTCACTTGCACCTGGTGACACCATTGAGGCAACTCCACTCAAGCGAATCCACTGTCTTGACTCCACTGTTTCAGTTGTGGCTCCTAAAAGCAGACACACGAGGTCCACTCCACAGCTGCCTCTAGCAACACATGTAGCTGACCCAGAGAAAATTATAATAAAAGGAAAGACCTCTCAATAAGGTACCTCAACTGTTGTACTAGGCAATTCTGGTAATTTACATGAGCCTTCTTTAAAAAATCCATTAATTGCTTCTAGTTCTCCTATTCTACCAGCTACTGGATTTTTAACAATTTTAAATTTTGGGAGTTTTCCTGTTTATTTCTCCCCTCCTAGCCTTGGATTACAAGGAGAAATCTTTGACACCCCTTTCTCCCTCGAAGTTGTGAAGTGGAAGGAGAAATATTTGACCTTAGAAGACTTTCCTACTCCATACTTTACTACTCCTCCTCCTATTAGAGTTGTTGTAGTTATAGAAGGGGAAACCTTTGTTACCTCTAGCCCCCCATCTTTATCTCCTAATGCTCAACCTTTTCCTTTTTTTTCCCAGAAGCACAGCCCTAGTCTCGCCTGTCCGAACTCCATCTCCTCCTGGTTCTCCTCCAGTTCACGTCCAAATGGCAGGTGCTAATCCTCCTAGGAACATGATGGATAAGATATTGTTTGCTATATATGCCCCTCTGGTTTTACCTCAGCCTATGAATGCTCTCCCAGCCACACACTACCTTAAGTACATGCCCCAGTTCACAAGGGAGGGAGATGTGAGTGTAGAAGAGAACCTTTCATCCTTTTATAGATTTGTAGAGATTCAGGCCATCGAAAATGAAGATGTGTGGATGAGAGGTTTTGTGTAGAGCCTTGATGGTGATGCCAGGGATTGGTTTAAGGACTTTCCTCCTATATATATTGACGGGATTGTTGCTCTAGATGATTCATTCTTAAGACATTGGGGGAATACAAAAGATATCCTTTATTATATTACAGAATTCGGGGCACTTAAGAGACAAGAGGGGGAATCTGTTTTAGACTTCTCTAAGAGATTTAATAAGATGTATAAAATTATTCCCGCTGAATTAAAAACTACAGAAACCTCTGCCAAGATGACTTATGCTATTGCTTTCAGCCTTGATTTTTGCCTCCTATTGAGAGAAAGAAGAGCTACCTCCTTGGCTCATATACAAGATGCGGTCCTTGAGGTAGAATCCAATATATTGGCAACTGAAAACTTAGGGGTAAAGTAGATAGATACAAAGGAAGAGGTAGGTATGAAACTATGACTTCTAGTTCCTCTGTTGCCCCCCCTCGGACGGATGAAGTGACCAAGATACTAAAGTCGCTTTATGCTAGAATGGAAAAGATCAAATTAGAAGGAAAGGAGGGCTATCGGAACTCCCAAAATACTGAGAATAGGGGTAGTTTCAAAATACCAACTAATGCCCCTCAGATCATCCAAAGAGATCAGAGAAACAGGGAAAAAGATGATCAAAAAATACAAACTCCTCTCCAAAATAACCTGGTTACTAATGAAGATGAAGAGGAAGAAGCTATTGATCCTAAGATTCATTTCCTTGGAGATACCTCTTCGTCCCCTCATTTAACTCAATCTGCATATGAAGAGGCCCTCATGAGTGATCAACTAAATGAGCTGAGAAAATGAGAAAGGATCGACAACAATCCAAATAGATATAGCCTTAGGTCCAAGAAGAAAAAAGGAATCGTTACATTCATGATCATCCTGTTAGAACAAAAAAACTAGCTAAAAATGTGGCAAGTGGAGTTAAATAAAAGGAGGCAAACCCACTAGTGGTCAAAAGTGCAATCCTAGAAGTGAAGGAGATTTTGAAGCCTCCCTCCTCTTATATCTTGGAGCATCAAATTCAAAATATTAGGATCCCTATACCTCTTTCGGAGTTGGTAAAGTATGAGGACTTCCAAAGGTGCCTCTCCAAAGTATTGCAGCTCGAACCTTCATATCATCCCATAGACTCAGTCATCCTCTAAGATGAAAAACCAGCTTTCATACTAGGCCCTTTGGTAGAGGATAGAGATGATTCCTCACCTCCCTTTTATACATCATTGAACATCCATGATAAAGTGTTGCACAATTGCTTGATGGATTCAGGAGCATTTCACAATCTCATGCCTAAAAGTTTCATGGGTGAGTTGGGTTTGGAGGTTACAAAAACCTACCATGACCTATATTCATTCGATTCCAAGAAAGTGAAATGCCTCGGGGTTATCAAAGACCTGGCCATATCCTTGTTCCAGCTGCCAATGAAGAGCGTAGTCATGGATATCGTAGTGGCTGATGTTCCCCCTAAGTTCGGGATGCTCCTATCTAAATATTGCATAAAGAGACTAGGGGGAACCTTGCAGATGGACCTTTCATGTGCCACCATTCTTGTATTCAGGGGTGAACAAAGGAGACTTTATAGAGAAGCACAAATTGCCTACATTATCGGTGATGAAGCCAATCCCATCAACCACCCCATTTTCTCAGTCGATATTGATTTAGGAACCATTATTTTGCAACTCTCTGACATTCCTTAGCCTCCTATTGAAATTAGAAAGAAACATATTACCTTTTGCAAAGAGCCTCCCCCCAAGACCTCTATGTGGAAAATGTTTTTTGATGGAGCCTCTTCTAAGGAAAGTGTTGGTGTTAGAGTAGTTTTTATTTCCCCCACCTAAGAGACCATATCTCTATCCTGCAAGTTGGAATTTGAAACAACAAACAACATGGTATAATATGAAGATCTTGTCTTGGGTTTGAGAGCTGCCAAAGACATGAAAATCAAGGAGCTAGCAGTGTTTGGAGACGTTGAGCTGATTGTTCATCAAGTTAGAAATTTGTATCAGGCTAAGCACTCGAGGTTAAGGGCCTATAGAAATGAAGTATGGGATATGATTGATAGTTTCTTATTGGATTTTAATATTTCATTTGTCCCAAGGGAGGAGAACTTTATGGCAGATTCCTTGGCAGTCTCAGCAAGTAATTTCAAGATCCCTTTTCCCCCAAGACTCAAGTATGAGGTGGAGATAAAATACAGACCCTCTATCCCCGACAATGTCAAACATTGGAAGCTATTCGAGGATGATATTGAGATTAAGAAGTTCCTTGAGACTGTGGATGAATTTTTTGACATACATATTAATCAGGATCATGAGCCTGAAGAAATCCCTCATGCTAATGTTTTTATGAATAAGATTGCTAACCATCATATTGTTCAGTTGCCTAGCAACCATATTCCAAAGGGCTTGTCACTTTGGAGAGATTGTTTGACAGAAATGATGTTGTTGTAAAGGTTTAAGGATCAACTAAAGAAGTTGGTGTGAGTGAATGAAATCTAGGAACTGAGGAGGATCCCAAATGGGTCAAATTGTCTAGCATCTTGTCAAAAGAGCAAAGGGATGAGTATGTCAGACTCTTGAATGAGTTTGATGATGTTTTTTCTTGGACATATGAATATTTGAGAACATATGACACTGGCATCATTGAACACAAAATCCCTTTGAAAGAGGATGCCAAACCTTTCAAGTAGAAGCTCAGACAGATAAATCCCATACTACTACTGATTATGGAAAAGGAAGTTAAGAAGATGTTGGATGCATAGATCATCATCCCTTTGAGATTTTCAGAGTGGGTAGATAATTTAGTGCTCTTAAGGAAGAAGAATGGGGAAATTAGGTTGTGTGTCGATTTCATAAATTTGAACTGGAGCTCCAAGAAAGATAACTATCCCTTGTTGAAAATGGAGCACATCTTGCAAAGAGTGACGGCTTCATCCAGGATGTTTATGGTTGATGGTTTCTCTGTGTACAATCATATCTCTATATTGCCTGAAAATAGAGAGAAGATAACTTTCACAATTCCTTGGGGAACATTCATGTATGCTAAAATGCCCTTTGAGTTGATGAATGCAAGAGCAACCTTCCAGTGAGCCATGGGCATCACCTTCATTGGGGAAAAGGAAAAATTTGTAGTCATTTATCTGGATGACATTACAATTTTCTCTAGGTCTGATAAAGAGAATTGTTATCATCTGAGGAAAGTCTTCCTGAAGTGTCGAAGGTTTGGCCTTTCTCTCAATCCTAAGAAATATTTATTTTCCATGCAAGAGGAAAAATTGTTAGGGCTTATTGTGTCAGCTGAAGGGGTGAAAATTGATCCAAGATGAGTAGATGCCATCCAGTCCTTGTCTTTTCCCAGAACCAGGAAAGAGGTTTAGTATTTCTTGGGTAAAATCAATTATCTGAGGAGATTCATTTCTAATTTTGCTGAGTTGGTTAAATACATTACAACCATGCTCAGAAAGGGGAATGAAGTGAAATGGACTGCTGAGTCTAGAAATTATTTCAACCAAATAAAGAGAGCGTTGATTGAAGCACCTGTGCTCACCAACCCAGACTACTCTAGGGAATTTCTGATATTTTCCTTCACTTCATCAGACACATTAGCTATTGTTTTTCTACAAACAAATTCAGATGGGCTGGAACAACATATTTCCTTTTTCAGCAGAGAAATGAGAGATGCAGAAACGAGACATGATATCATGGAAAAGCAGTCTTATGCTTTGGTGAAAGCCCTCGAGGCTTTCAGAATCTATATTCTGCACTAAAAATTATTGCATATGTCCCCTCGGCTTCAGTAAAGGAGATACTAATCTAGCCCAATATAGATGGAAAAGGAATCAAGTGGATTTCCAAGATTCTTGAGTTTGACCTAGAAATCAAACCCACCAGGTTGGTGAAAGGCCAAGGTTTGGCTAGGTTACTGGTTGAATACAATTTTGAGGCATTGGGGGTTAATTTAATGAATATAGACTCAAAATATAAGAAAGCTGAGATCACTGGTGAAGACTCTCATGTCAGCCCCAACTTAGCAGGATGCCCCTGGTATAAAAACATCATATACTTTTTGCAAAAGCTAAAGCCCCCTAATGGTTTGGGTAAAAACAAGGTGAGAGATTTGAAACTCAAAGCAATAAAGTATTGTATCATCGATCGGATTTTGTACTGGAAGGATCCTCTGGGAGTCCTATTGAGGTGTCTAGACCCACAAGAAGCCCAAAGAGATATGTCTAATTTTCATGACATCTCATGTGGGGGGCATCATTTTTGGAGGACCACAACGTATAAGATCCTTAGAGCTGGGTATTTATGGCCCAACCTTTTCACTGATGTTTGTGAAAATATTAGAGCCTGTACCAAGTGTCAAAAGTTTGTTGGAATGCAGCAGCTCAAATATTTTCCTTTGAAACCCATAGCGGTTTCTGGACCTTTTCAGCAGTGGGGTCTTGACTTCATTGGAGAGGTCCACCCAGCCTACAATGCACATGGAAACATGCCTCTTGAGGTTGAGGGTTTTAGTCATTTGTTCTGAAAGTGTTTGAGGGTCAATAAATAGAGAGAGAGATCGAAGAAATTCCCATATTACTTTATATACAATCATATCTTTAAAGTCAACTTGAGTCTTAGCCCCTAAGGTGCCTTGACATAGTTCCATAAACAACTTGGAACATCTCAAGGAACAACATGTATCAAAAAAATTGATAGGGTTATGGAATATACTTATGGTTATGGTTATAAAGACAGGGGGGATTTCAACAATGAAATTTAATGATCAAAATTTCAGACATGATACTATTAAAATTACCACTTAAAGTAAGGAAAATTGTGAATACTATTAATTTTATAGTCTAATCTATTAATCCTATACTCTAATCTGGCATTTTGACAAGTAGATTTAGTTTGAAATTCTTCCTCCCTCTAGATTCTTGTTTCCATTTACCTAATAGTAGATATTTGAAAAGTTTAAATCGAGATATTAGTAAGAAATTTATTTGGTAAAATTTAGAGGATGGTTTAGATATAATGGGGTAATGATGATTATTAGAATTTATCAAAAATAATTTTAGTTTATCAAATCTCAATAAAAAAAGATAATGAAATATTTCAATTACTTTAAAATTTTATTTTTATGTTAGAAAATATTTGATTTAATTTTTTTTGATGAATATTTATAATTATGATGAGTTAAAATGTGTAAGACACCCAACCCCCTATGTACCCCTTTAAGGGATGAGGTATTAAATTTTTTCCTTTCTTGAACCTCCTCAAATTGATTTAAAAGGGGCACCATCGTATTCTACCCATCGAGAGCTTTCCAACGTCTGTAATTTTTCTCAAAACATAGCTCTTGATCAAAAGTTATGTCCTTTTAATTTTTTGTGTTTTCAATGGCCAAAGGCCTTCGTACTTCCACGTAGATCGAACATGGCCTCCATGTCACTCATATCGTTTGACGTGGAACTCATGTGGATGTTGGCATGGAACCTTCCACCTGCTCCACCGGACCCTTGGCTTATCGAGCTTCATCCCTATACATGCCCAATACTTTTCTACAAAAATCTCTTGCCACCTGATTTAACGAGGTTTTGACACCTGCTTGTTGGACATCGGCTTGGTTGCATCGACTGATGTCATCTCAAGACATCGGCTCTCGAGATATCGAGACATCATCTCCTTCCACATTTTCATAGCCCAAAAGGCCTGATCCAACATGAGCTAGCACCTCTTAAACGCGACGCCACCAAAACCTACCACATGGCATGACTAGTGGTCATGTCATCACCTTCCATCGGGTGAGACACATGGCACTAATTTTCCCCACGGAGCTCTTCCCGAAAATTATAAAACCACTTGACATGTTTCACATTATACACTTGAGATGTGGAAATCCATGTGGGATGACGTGGTACACACGTCACTAAAGGATTCCCGGCTTGTCCAACGAGGATATAACACTTGTCCACTCCTTATTTGTTAAATCGTGTTATATGACATCATCTCGGATCTTTCAGGCATCGATATCGATCTTTTTCATAAGGCATAATTCCCACAATCTCCCGATAGCTTAGATCTGATTACAGTTAGCATCTTGGAGCACGTGGCCCTATCTGGTCATTCCACCTAGCATGACACATGGCACCTGTACCACTCAACACATGGAACTCATTTTCCACGAGGACCTTCATCCAAATATTCCAAATCAAGGTGACATGTGGCACTAGCGAGGGGTGACACATGGCCCTCCCTCGTCATGACACATGGTACCACCAAGTAATCACAAACATTAGGACCGCGGTCCCTTATTGACCTACTATAGACTAAAACCCCCATGGTCCACCATCTCAGGAATATGAGATACTTGATTAGGGTAAGACCATGATTAAGGAATGAATTACCGCATTGAATCTTAGGGTCACGTGTCTATGAGATCTACAATGAATATCATTAACACTTAGATCCAATGGTTATCATGGTTTCCTTTCATGATTCCGATGTGGTTGATTGTTTTAGATCCAAACATCAGATGGTGGAGATTATCCCATTAATCCACATATCAATGGTTCTCGTCTCAATGGATTTCATACCATGGCACTTTCCCTATCTCTTGTAATCTAAAAATCCCCTAGGTCCACTATCTAGTGATTATGAGGTGATTGAGGATCATTAATCATGGATTTATGCCCCTTAGTCTTCATGATGAGATATATGTCGTATATTTGTTGTCTCCCAAATCTGACAGGTTAGGTTTAAGGCGCTCTTTTGAAGGATTAAGCCTAATTAGGGTCCACACTTGACTTTCAAGTGAATCAAATGCTGACAAGTGTGAATCTCTGGAAATTGTGTTTGTCATGCTAACGCGACATGTCACTTGTGAATTCACCCTCTCTCTCATGATTGCACTTATAATTAAAGGTTTGAAACCAGGGGTTGGAACCCTGGTCCTTGTATAGCGGTGTATCAGGACTTCCCAAGAATTTGGACTTAAATGTTATTTGGGGTCCGATGTTCCAGTATCCTAGGATTCTACCCTCCCTCTTGAGAATTTATGAACATATACGACTGATATCTCTTGGCCAATAGATCTAACGGTTGAAAAACCAGGGTGATCATATGAAGGATCAATCCGGAAAATGCCCACACTCAAATAATACACAAATTAGGACATGACAAGTGTCACCCCAGTGACAGCCTGGATTCCATGTTGGCACTATAAATCATGATTAAATCACTCTCTCTCCCTCGAGCCTAGGTAATAGGGCATGGAACCAGGGGCTGGAACCCTGGTCCTCGGATATTGAGTAACTAGACTTCCAAACGTAACCCTATAGGAAAAATCATCGATATCCAAAATCCGATGAGATCCATGTGATAGAGATCAATGGTGGAGGTTATCTCCACCTTCAGATCGAATGGATACGGTAAGTCATATATTTACATCGGATTTTCATCTAGTAAAGTTCTTCCTTGGATGGTTGATATTGTTTCCCATTCTAGGATCGACGGCTACTTTATCGCATTGATTTATTCAAGGATTCAAAGGAACCATGAGGTTATTTTGGAATTAGAAATCATGTAACCCTCCATAACACTTTCTTGTCATAATTTCTATCATGGTATACTCAGTCTCTCTCGACTTGTTTCCCAGCAGTCGTTAAGATTATTACTTTTCTCTCATTTGACAGATTGGGAAAACACATGGATTATTGGCCTTCATTGGCCCATCATACATAGCACCACCATGATTTTCCATTCAACATATATTTGAATGTAAATTTTTTCCAATACATCAAGAATCGTTACTAATCAATTATCCATGCAAATATACAGCATGTTTGCAGGTACCCTGCTATTTATTTTAACTCAATTACAAAGGGTAAAATGAATACTTATCTGTTACAAGATTGTAACCAACCAACTAACTATGGATGTTCACATTTCCACCTAACTGTAGGCTCAGATGCATTCACTCTTAACACTTTGGCCACCCTTGTGCCAATCCATGATACCACCAGGGAGTTCTGCACTCACTCGTGTGTTTTCTCTTACAGCAGTAGAACTATTTTTCTCGAGTCTTCTACAGACCCCTTCTCACAACTCCTCTTGATTTCCCTCTCTTGGCCATATCTCTAACCTCCCAGGTATCCCCTCTATATTCCCTCATGTTCTTCTCTTGCATTCCCCACTTGGTGAAGGTTCTTGACTGTCCTTCTATTTTCTCTGTCATAAGGTGGCGAGTGGGTCAATCATGGGGCACCCGGGATCATCTTTCTTGTTGTCCTCTAGCTAAAATTTTTTCCACCTCACGCATTCCTCCATGCTTCAGTTCATGGAGGTGATTGGTTTTTCAATTACCAACCTCCCTCATTAACGAATTTACCTTGAAATCGGTGCTAAGGGAAATAGCTTATTTTTTTTAAATCAAATATTTCAGCAAGGGGAAAATTTGTTCATATTAGCATGCTGAACCCCTTATCTAAGTTTCCTCACCATTTCCTCTAGTGGTATCATGGCCAGTACTTAAATATTCACCCCCATAATTAGTTGTTGTCATTTCAATTAAAAAATAATGCATTTACATTGTTTGTATGTCATTGCATGGAAACCATAAATCATGATTAATTACACATAATCATAGGTTTATAAATGGGGGTGTTACAAACCCTGCCCCCTTCAAAGTAACATTGTCATCAATGTTCTTTATCAGTAACACCTGTTATTCCTTTATCTTTCAACTACTTCATAATCATATTTCTTTTTGTCTCTCATAGTATGATCCTCATTCAGAATATGACATTTCAAAATATTCCTACAACAATTTCAAACAACAATCATATTAATTCCTCTTTTATGAAAAAAACATTATATTGTTGTCCATAATTCAATAGGAAAATTGTAAGGCAGCTAGAGAGGTAGTAGTGGGGGCCCAGAGGGCCCATCGTGATAATATTGGAGGCCATTCAATGTAAGTTGGACTAAGTCCACTATATTATTAAATAAGGCACACTATTGTAATTAGATATAATAAATGGGTAGTTAAATATAATAACTATAAGAGAACTTCTTAGAAGGTTCTACTTCTAGAAGATTCCTCCTCTAGAATGTTCTTAGGTGATGGCAGAACTATATAAAGGGGTTAAAGGAATGTAATAATATATGAAGAGAAATATTTTATTGTGATTTGGAAGAGGCAAGTGAACATGAAAGGACCCCTTCCATAATAGGATCCATTGTATGGTGTTTCCCTACCTCAAGGGTTTGGTAATAATAAAGTGTGGTTTCTTCTATCTTTCTTTGTGGATCTATTGTGCATAAATTATTTTTGGTGATTATATCTATATATCTATTCTGGTTCTTAACAAGTGGTATCAGAGCACTTTCCTTGGCAGACATTGTGGAAAAATATTTTTTACTTTTGCAGATTTTTTCGGAGAAGAAAAAAGAGGGCCGCGACATTCCAGAAATTTTCGATATATTTTTGTGCACAATTTGCATAAATGGGTTGTATATATGAGTTCCTCTCATAAAAATAACCAATTTGAAAAAACAAATCGTCCAAAACGGAGTCCGGGATGTCAAGATATTGAAGTTTTAAAATCTGCAATTTTTCAGGGTTTTTCCACGGACGGTGACGCAAATTGGTTTTTATTTCTGAGTAGTTGGAGGCCAAATTTTCCCAAAAACATTACATATATGAGTTCCTCTCACAATTTTACCCAATTTCAAAAAAACAATCAGCCGAAACGGAGTCCAGGAAGTGAAGTTATGAGCATTTTAAATTCAGTAGTTTTCCAGGGTTTTTCCAAAAGAAGCCTCGATTTTCTGTTGTAACTTATTGTTCTATTTTTTGGGTTTTTTCATGACAGTTGTGGGACCGAAGAGTTCATAGGGTGATCATATGGCTATTTCCTCTCAAACCCTCAAATAAATTCTACAAATTACTGAAGCACTCAAATCTTAATTGTATGACACATTAGATGTCAAATTGGATGGCCTCACAAACTACCTCAATGATAGTTTTCATAGTATTCGAGATTCATTGGATAGCATGTAGGAGATATTTCTTATGGAGAATGTCAGGGATGAATATAATCAAGAAATATATGCTTGGTATGATTTGGAGGTCGATTGTGATGATTGGTATATGGATAGTTTTCATTTCTGGGATGACAACCATTTTCATATTTTATTTGATAACTCTAATCCACCTTCTGTAGAGAGTATCAATGTGACAAATCGGAAGCCAATGATTATTACTAACGTCCATCCTTCATATTCTACAGTGATATTATTCCTTCCAAATTCTGCTACGACCATTTTCCACTATGTGTATGGATATTCTTATTTGGATCCACATGACAGGTGTCAGTCTTTGGAGCATCATTTTCAGTTGGTTATTGGGTGTCGATATCTTCCATGTGGAGTTCACATGAGAAATTGGACATGGGACCCTGTTTTACAATGGCGGTTGGACTACTTCAGCATGGTGGCTTCCATTTCTCAATGAGCCCATGGTTCTCTAGTCTACTTTAGCATTGTGGTCCACACTTATCCATGGGACCCTGGTATATGGTTGTACATCAAGCGTTGAGGACAACGCTTTCATAAGAGGGATGGAATGTAAGGTAGATAAAGAGGTAATGGGCAGGGGGCAAAGGGACCATAGTGATAGTAGTGGAGTCCATTCAATGTAAGGTGGACTAGGTCCACTATATTATTAAATAAGGCCCACTATGGTATTTAGATATAATAAATGGGTAATTAGATATAATAAACGTAAGAGGACTTCTTAGAAGGTTCTACTTCTAGAATATTCCTCTTCTAGAATGTTCTTAGGTGATGGTAGTACTATATAAAGGGGTTCAAGCAATGTAATGGGATATGAAGAGAAATATTGTATTGTAATTTGTAGCTCAATAGGAGGGTGCCCCCTCAAAGAGGCCCGTGAACATTGCTTTTAGATTCAAAGTGTTATTTCTGTTATTATTCTCTTATCATTTCAATGCTATTGTGGTGAATTTTCTGGTTATATTTTTGTTATTCTTCCATTTCTCGCATTTTATTTCTGTTATGCATACATTTTATATTTGGTATATTACAGAACATGAGAGGAGCCCTTCCATAATAGGATCCATTGTATGGTGTTTCCCTACCCTAAGGGTTTGATAGTAATAAAGGAGATTATGCATATTGTTCTTGTATATCTGTTCTGGTGATTTTTTATTTATTCTTTGGTTCTTAACAAGTGGTATCAGAGCACTTTCTTTGCCAGACATTGTGGGGAAATATTTTTTATTTTCGCAGATTTGTTTTTCGGAGAAGAAAAAATAGGGCAACGAAATTCCAGACATTTTTGGTATATTTTTGTGAAAAATTTGTAGAAACAGGTTGTATATATGAATTCCTCTCAGAAAAAAACCCAATTTGAAAAACAAAATTTTCTGAAATGGAGTCTGGGATGTCAAGATATTGAAGTTTTAAAATCTGCAAATTTTTAGGGTTTTTTCTGTGGACGGCGGTGCGATTTTTTTTTTTTATTTCTGTTGCAGCTGGATACCAAATTTTCCCAAACAAATTATAGATCTGATTTTCTCTCAAAATTTCACCCAATTTCAAAAAAAAAAAATCATCCGAATCGGAGTCCGAGAAGTGAAGTTATGAGCATTTTAAATTCAACAGTTTTTTAGGGTTTTTACAGAAAAAAAAACACGATTTTCTGTCGTAACTTATTGTTCTATTTTTTGGGTTTTTTCATGACGGTTGCAGGACCAAAGAGTTCATAGGGTGCTCAGATGGCTATTTCCTCTCAAACCCTCAAAGAAATTCTACAAATTACTGAAGCATTCAAATCCCAATTGTATGACACATTGGATGCTAGATTGCATGTCCTTGCAGATAACCTCAATGATAGTTTTCATAGTATTCAAGATTCATTGGATAGATTGCAGGAGAAATTTCTTATGGAGATTTCTTATGGAGGATATCAGGGATGAATATAATCAAGAAATATATGCTTGGTATTATTTTGAGGCCGATTGCGATGATTGGTATATGGAGAGTTGTCATTTCTAGGATGACAACCACTTCCATATTTTATTTCATGACTCTACTCCACCTTCTGTAGAGAACATCAATGTCCCACATCAGGAGCTAGTTACCAGCGTCTAGCCTGCATATTCTACAATGGTATTGTTCCTTCTACATTCAACTTTGATCATGTCCCACTATGTGGATGAATATTCCTATTTGGATCCACATGATAGGTGTCAGTATTGGGAGCATCATTTTTAGTTGGTTATTTGGTGTCGATATCTTCCATGTGGGGTTCACATGAGAAATTGGACATGGGAACCTGGCTTAAAATGGAGGTTGGACTACTTCAGAATAATGGCTTCCATTTCTTGATGGGACCCTAGTTATCTAGTATACTTCAGCATTATGGTCCACACTTATCCATGGGACCCTGGTATATGGTTGTACATCAAGCGTTGAGGACAATGCTTTCATAAGGGGGATGGAATGTAAGGTAGCTAGAGAGGTAGTAGTGGGGGACCAGAGGGCCCATAGTGATAATAGTGGAGGCCATTCAATGTAAGGTGGACTAGGTCCACTATATTATTAAATAAGTCCCACTATTGTAGTTAGATATAATAAATGGGTAGTTAAATATAATAAATGTAAGAGGACTTCTTAGAAGGTTCTACTTCTAGAAGATTCCTCCTCTAGAATGTTCTTAGGTGATGACATAACTATATAAAGGGGTTCAAGCAATGTAATGAGATATGAAGATAAATATTGTATTGTGAGTTGTATCTCAATAGGAGGATGCCCCCTCGAAGAGAGGATCCCTTCCATAATAGGATCCATTGTATGGTGTTTCCCTACCTCAAGGGTTTGGTAATAATAAAGTGTGGTTTCTTCTATATTTCTTTGTGGATCTATTGTGCATACATTATTTGTGGTGATTATATTTGTAGATCTATTCTGGTTCTTAACAAAAATTTACATTTAATATAATACTTATTTTTGTAGGTTCATGGATTTTCATCTGTGTGGCTGTCATATGTGCTTGGCTCACTATTTTTTCTTGACATAACTATTTTTTGCATGATCCCAATCAACACTCTACAAGAATCATTGAAGTCTCTTCTTCCTTGGGGTCACTCACCCTCCAGGCCCAGGCTTGGGAATCACCTTCTCTCCAATACAGTCCCTCGGGTGATCCATCTTTCCTTGCCAAGGTTTTCTCACACAAGAAGAATTTATGAGACTTCACCGAGTCTTACAGTTGAGGAATCCCTCTAAATTTCTCTATCGAGATGTCCCTTCATCCCGTGTCACCACAAAACATAATTATCTATGGAGATCATTGCTTATCATAGGGTTCTCATGTCACAACAATAGCCATTTTTCCATACTTTATAGCTTGACATCCCTCATCTTTCCCTCTAGGACAGATCTGTTGTCTAACTTGTATCACATGAAGACATTGAATTCATGAGATAACATCATTAGTTTCAATCAAACCTCTTCAATCTGATGTCCACATATTTTAAATTTCATTTATCAATATTTGAAATTTTTTCTATACAGGAACCAAATTTCTACAAGCCTGATGCTTCTTTCTTAGGGTAGTTTGTCTCTTTCATACGTAGAAAGCATTGGTATTCCTTATATTTATCTACCATATTCAAGAATCTTCTTCCTATGATTCAAATTCAATCATCCAAACAAATTATTAGTTTCCCATGCACATATATTTTCATTGCACCTTTACAATGGCATCACAAGCAATTCTTAAATTGTGCATACTAACAATCAAATCAATTTTATTTATTCATTGATATAAATTAAAAGGAAATATCATTCCTTACACATGCATCATTTCATCATACCAAACCTTTCCAAATTCAATTCAACATTAAGTGAATTTAATCAATGTGCCAAGTCCCATGGCCATATTCACACACAATGCTCCCCTGCATTGAATTTCAGATTACCACATTTCATATTAGGAACCCTTTCCATGGTGTGTTGGGTCTCATCCAACCTCTTCACCAAATGAATTCTCTATCTACATTCCTTATTACATCAAAACTATATTTCCTTCTTTAAGCTGATCATGACCTCAATCTGCATATGGAATTTAAAATTTCATATGAATGCATTCAATCATTTTTTTTCTTTTTTATCAATCAGGGTGCCAAGGTTCGTGGCAACCCATGTTTCCTCTCTTTACCATTGTTAAAACTATGGTAGGATATTGGAAGGTCCTCCTTCAATACTAGGCAGTCCATTACCCGCCTTCTTATACAAACATGTATATCATCAAATAATAAAAACATTTTAGAAGGGATTCTTACCCAATCCCTTTTAAATTCTTATGTCACATGGGCATGAACATGTGCCTACTTGTTTTGGATTCCAACTCCCTTTCTGAAATTACCTCATCAATGGTGATTTATGGGTACTCTCCAAGTCTCTTCATCAATATTTTAACATCATCCTTCTTTTATTTCTCCTCTTCTTGAGGTTGTCAACCATTGGTAGTTGTCCTTCCTCAACAACTCCAATCATTTCCTATACATAACATGCATGATCAAATTCAAAACTATGTCAGTTTTCATGTAAATAAAAATGCATGTATCATAGTATTTAAAATATTTTCAATTATGTTCTAGAATATATGCATGTGCTCTATCACATTATCCTTAATGTTTTCATGAGTTCAAACACACTCAATTTTTAGTTGTTTATACAATCACACAATTTTCAGCATTCTCATTCTAGAAGCATTTACAAAACCAACATTTCAATCTTATCATCCCATCAAGAGAGGAGTTAAGGGGTTTTCCTTCCTTCCAACTCCTTTTCACAATCAGGGAACTTTCTACTTAACTGAACTATTTCAAAGACCTTACTGCCTTTTCATAATATAACTTAACCAAGCTCGTTCATTTAAATCTATTCATTATTTTATTTTTCCTTTACCATTTGTACTTATTTTCATAGCCATTCTTTTAGGGTACATAACTTTGTCTCATACATCATATTTTTAAAGTGAGATAAGTATTCCACCTTTTATCCTTCTTTGTTTTAGCAATATATCCCTCTTGGTATCTTCCTTCTCTTTTCCTTGAGAAGGCTTAATCAAGTTCATATTGACTTTTCTAGATAAATTAATATGCTACAACAACAAGATTTTGGTTGAAAAATTAATCATGAACCAGTGCATTCGGCACATTACCAATCGTATTGGTCACTATTCATTGGCATGTCTCCCATGCATGCATTATGTTTTAGAATGTAATCTAGGATTCTTGTATAATTAGACTTTGCATCCCAATGTTTATTATTTCAGAAATCCTTAAGATTATTATAACTTTGTTCTCCAAACATAGTGCTTCACACAATCCCTCCACAAGAACTTCTTCAACATGCAACTCTTTTGTTGCATATCCATCACTATCTAAGATGACCTCAACTTTGTTCTTTTAGAAATTCACCCAATTTTACATAAGGAATATAAGTATGCATTCCTATTATGCATTTCATATTTACATTTAAATAGGTACATCCAACATTCTACATTTATAATGTGCTTTTATGCACTCAACTACATGCATCAGTATGTTTTGTGTCTACTATAGGCACACTTCCTAATTTTATAAACATATTTACTTTTCAACATTATTTAACTCATGATTGTTCACAATCGTCCCCATGCCATCCTCAAGGAAAAATCATGTTTCCTTCTATCATAACAATAGAGAATTCTTTCTTATTTATTCTTTCAAAAAGTTACTTTAGCTCTTCCTGAGGAAAATGGAGTGCATCCTCCTCAAACTATTGTCTAAACAAGACAGTTCATACCCTCCTACATAGGGCCATCCATGGCATTACTCATATATGGAAAGTACACATCTTGTCTCATAACCTACTTGATTAGGAAGTCATGTCATTTTCTTATATATATATATATATATATATATATATATATATATATATATATATATATATATATATATATATATACTAAGTATGTGCATCACTTTCACCTCTTTAGATTATTCATTCACTTTCATTTAATATCATCCTATTTTGGTGAGAACATGCAGTCCTTTGTATCACTAGTCTCACAAATATAATCATAATTATGTTTCCCTCTCTCATGGCAACAACTAGCAAGAATTTACTCTTTCTCGACTGCTATAAAAGCATCCCAAAATTCAGAAAATATAAGTAAGTAGTTACAACACTACCTAAGGCAGAAAAAACAACCATTCTAAATTTTCTTCATGCCTCACTTCCATTTCTTGGCCATCATGCCTCTACAAAAGGGAATCCTTCCCCAAACTCCCTCTTATTACCACTTGATTCTACCAACCATACCCATACGATTTCCATCCACCTATGGATGTCAATATGACCCATTGGTCATCTATAAGTGCTCCAGGACTTCTTGTACCATAATTTATGTCAACCTTTAATTAGTCATTCTATCTCATCTTCACAGGGTTATATACAATAAAATTATCAGCATTTTAACCGTGTTGTTATTCTTAGCATATCATGTACACCAAGAACTTTACCCCTTCCTATAATGAATATGTGTTCCAACTATTTTCTTTTTCAATCATTTGCATGGGCAAGCCTTTAGGTCAATAGGTTTATACATTTCCTTAATACATCCATGAGCTCAAAAGGCTCATACGTTTAAGTTATCTTCCATTTTTTATGAGGATTAGTAACAATCCAAAGGAATCTTCTTGCATTTGCTTAATTAGCTCATTCCAACAACAAATTTCTACCATTATAGGTCCAATAAACAGGCCTCACACTTCTTCATTGGCCCTCTGATGATGAGAAGTTATATACACAGGTTTTAGTCCTTTATTAAACAAGTAATTATAACTGCTAATGATCCTATCAGTCCATACCAAATTCCCTTAACCACAATGAAATTATTCATAAGGGTATTAGCCCTGATGTCTATGTATGTGTGTGTGTAACCATTGTAATTATCAGGATTCCAATGGCCCTCACTTGCAAGAAACATTACAACTACTATTTCATTCATTCCTTGAACTTGAGCAGTCTTTATCATGATTTTTCCCTTTTTTCCATTCACATTTAGGTCTTATCGTTAATTCTTACTATCGTATTTCCACTATAGTAGGGATAGCCATCAATCCAATAGGTCAACAATTTAATCCCTCTGTTGTAGTCATCATGTTAAGATTTATGTTGTAAAAATTTAAAAAATATATAAAGGTTTCAATCTACAGTCCTTATCCTCAAGGAGTTAATGCAGATAATAATCAATCCTCTCAAGGTATAAACACTTTTCAAAAGAATCACCTTAACCTTTCTATACTAGTCCTATGGCTAGTCTCTGGCCCATCCTGGTCTAGTGTTTGAACCATGCTTTGATACCACTTGTGAGACACCCAACCCCCTAAGTACCCCTTTAAGGGATGGGATATTAAATTTGTTCCCTTATTGAACCTCCCCAAAATCTCTTAAAAGGGGCACCATCATCTTCTTCTCACTGAGATATTTCCAACGATTGTAAGTTTTCTCAAAACAGAGCTCTGGATCAAAAGTTATGGCCTTTTAAATATTTGGGTTTTCAATGGCCAAAGGCCTCCGTATTTCCACGTGGCTCCCACATGGAATCCACGTCACCCATATCATATGAAATTACATTAAAGTGGACACTGGTGTGGCACCTGCCACCTATTCCATCGAGTTATCATATTATCAGGCCTTGACCCTCTACGGGCCCAACACGTTTCTACGAAAATCTCCTGGCACTTGATTTAACCAAGTTTTGACACCTACCCACCAGAAATTGGCTTGGTTAGGTCGCCGACTTCATCTTGTGACATCATCTCTAAATATCTCGGGAAATTGGATCCTTCCACATTTTCATATCCCAAAAGGCCTGATCCAACATGAGTTGGCATATTTGAAACTCAACGATACCAAAACCTACCACATGGCATGACTGGTGGTCCTATCATCACCTACCACCGGGTGTGACACGTGGCACTAATTTTCCCCATGGAGCTCTTCCCATAAATTCTAAAGCCACTTGAAACATTTCACATTCTACACTTGACACGTAGACATCCACGTGGGATGACGTGGTACACACATCACCAAAGTATGACTGGCTTGTCTAACTAGGATCCAACACTTGTCCACTCCTTATTTGTTGAATGATGTCATCTGACATTATCTCGGATATTTTGGGCATCAACTATCGGTCTTTTCCGTAAGTCCTAATTCCCACAGTCTCCTGACAGCCAAGATCTGATTACAGTTGGCATCTTGGGGAATGTGGCACTATCTGGTCGTGCCACCTGGCATGACACATGGCACCTATACCACTTGACATTTGGATTTCATTTTCCATCAAGGCCTTCGTCCAAATATGCCAAATCAATCTAACATGTGGCACGACCGAGGGGTGACACATAGCCCTCCCTTGTCATGACATGTGGCGCCGCCAGGTAATCATGAACATCGAGACTGCAACCCCTTACTGAGATCCTTTAGACTAAAACCCCCACATTATATCATCCTAGGATTATGAGATAATTAATTAGGGTGATAACATGATTAAGGGACAGATTATCGCATTGATTTTCAAGGTCATAGGTCTACGAGATCTATGAAAGAGATCATTTAAGCTCATATCAGATGATTTTCAGGGTTTCCTTTCACGATTCTAGTGTGGTCACGACTCCAAGCATCAGACAATGAATATTACCCTATCAATCCACATATCGACATATTTTGGACCGCGACACTTTCCCTATATCATGTAACCTAAAATTCCCCAAGGTCTATTGTCTAGGGATTACGAGGTGATTAAGGAACATTAATCATGGGGTTAAGACCCCCAATCTTCACCATGAGATATAAGACTTATATGTGGTGGCTCCCAGATATGACAGCTCATGTTTAAGGTGTTCTTCCGAAGGCTTGAGACTAATCAGATTCCACACTTGACTTTCCAGTGAATCAAATGTTCAAAAGTGTCAATATATTGACCTCTTGCCTACCATGTTGGTGCGACATGTCACTCCTAATGTCACTCTCTCTCTCTCTCTCT
>ML806228.1:101747-114380 GCA_009831015.1 Picea engelmannii | reverse complement strand
CTCTTGGTTTTATACTTATAATTAAAGGTTTGGAACCCTGGTCCTTGGATAGCGATGTATCAGGACTTCCCAAGAATTTGGACTTAAAATTCTTCATGGATTCGGTGTTTTGGTATCTTGGGATGTTATCCTCCCTCCTGGTATTTTACAAATATCTATGGTTGATATCTCTCGACCAATAAATCTAATGGTTGACAAACCAGGGTGATGATACAAAGGCTGGAGACCGACAAGGCCCAAACTCAAATCATCCACAAACCAAGATCTGGCAAGTGTCACGCCAGTGACACTGTGTCTACCACGTTGGAACTACATGTCATGATGACATCACTCTCTCTCTCTCCCTCCCTCGGGCCTAGGTAACAGGGCATGGAACCAAGGGCTAGAACCCTTGTCCCCAGATATCGAGTAGCAGGAATTTCAAATGTAACCCTATAGGAAAAAGTGTCAATATCTGAGATCCAACAAGATCTGCATGATAGAGATAAATGCTCGAGGTTATCTCCACATTCAAATCCAATGGATATGATAAATCATCAATTTACACGGGAGTTTCATATGGTAAATTTCTTTCTTGGGTGGTTGATATTTCCTCCCATTTTGGGATCGATGGCTACTATAACTCATCAATTTATTCAAGGAGTCAAAGGAATTAGGAAGGTATTTTGGACTTAGAAATATTGTAACCCTCCACAACAATTTCTCATCGGACTTGATATCATGGTATACTCAACCTATCTCGACTCATTTATCAGTAGGCGCTAAGCTCACTGCTTATCCATCATTTTATAGATTGGGAAAACATAGGGATTATTAGCCTTCCTTGGCCCCTGATACACAACACCACCACAATTTTATGTTCAACATAAATTCAAATGTAAAGGTTGGTCAATACATCAAGCATCATTACTAATCAATTAGGCATACACATACACAACACGTTTGCAGGTACCCAAGTTCCAAGGATGATTTTAAGGTTGGAAATTTATTTTAAAATGTAGAAACCTTGGTGAATCTTACTAATCCTTCGTATGTCAACTATAAATTTTTGGCGATATTTTTGTAAAAATATTCAAATTTATGAGTATTTTATATAGTTGTTATAAAATTTTGGCGATTTTTAAGGTAAAATAATTTTATCCTATAGAATTTGGGCAAATCATTTTTAAAACAACAAATCTCATTTTTGGAAAAACCATGGAAAATTAGCCCATGAGCGAAATTTATCCCCTAAAATCATCCCTATGTAACCCAACTATTTATTTTAACTCAATTACACAATGGATAAGGAATACTTATCTATTACAATATTTTAACCATCCAAGTGATTGTGTTTGTTCTCTTTTCTATGCAATCATAGGCCCATATGAATTCACACTTATCACTTTGGCCACCCCCGTGTCGAGCCATGATACCACCAGGGATTTCTTCACTCACTCATTCATTTTTTGTTGCAACAATAGATCTCTCTTCCTTGGCTCTTCTATAGACCCCTCCTTAGAAATCCTCTTAAGTTCCCCCTCTTGGCCAGATATTTTACCTCCCCGGTCTCTCCTCTCTCTTCCCTCGCATTCTTCTCTTGCACTCCCCGCTTGGGAAAGGTTCTCTATTGTCCTTCTATTTCCTCTATTAGAAGGTAGCTCGTGGGTCAATCATGGGGAACCCATGGTGATCTTTCTTGATTTCCTCTAGTTGATAGTTTTCTATCACCTCAGGAATGCATCTATGCTTCCATTCATGGAGGTGTTTAGTTTCTCAACCACTAACCTCCCTCATTAACTAATTTACCTTGAAATTGGGGCTAAGGGAAATAACTTATTGTTTTTAATTCAAATATTTCAGCAAGGGGAAAATTGGGGCATATTAGCATGATGAACCCATTCTCTAATTTTCCTAGCTTCAAACGAATTGGAAACCCCACATCAAAGGGAAACTATTTCTTTTCTTCTATGGAATATGTTTCTTTGATTTCCTTTTCCAGTACAAGGAGGAACAAGATTTTATTTTTGGAAGTGGGTCATATTACCTTATATCCAGGGGAATGTATTTGAACAAGTGTTCACCTAATTTCAATCTAGAGAATGAAATCCCATTGGTTGTTCCAGTCTGGGTGAGGCTTCCTCACCTTCCTTTGCATTGTTGGAGTGATGAATCTTTCAGATGCATCGAAAATTCTCTAGGGTGATATATGGACATAGCTAATCCAAAAGAAAAACTATTTTCATGTGTTAGGATTTGTGTTGAGTTTGACCCAGAAAAATAGCTCCCTCAAGTAGTGATGATAAACTTGTATAAATAGAATCATATCCAATAGTTGAACTATGAATAGTTTCCCTTTAACTATAGATCATATCATGGATATGGTCATTTCACCAAAAACTACAAGAAAAGAGAGAGAGAGAGAGAGAGAGAGAGAGAGAGAGAGAGAGAGAGAGAGAGAGAGAGAGAGAGAGAGAAACAATAGAACAATGACAAGGAGTATCAGTGGAAAATAGTAGTTTGGAAGTCTAGATACACTATTAATATGGGGGAGAAATACCAAGATATGACTCGGAAGGCACCTACATCTGCCTCACTAGGAAAACCCAAGTGGGAAAACATGATCTTCTTCAAATCCGATGGGAGTGCACGTAGATAAAGGTGATGCCTTGAATAATTATTATATAGTTAATTCTCAGAATTAGATTGAGTTATAAGGTTACCCACATGTCCAAAAATATTTAGATCCCTCATCGCAGGAGAAACCTTCATTCCAAAACTTAGAGGTAGTGCATTCCATTGTTGAAACTTTAGAAGGATATCATCGCATGGGTATTAAGGTCCATTTCCATGAACCGATAATGGTAGGAGGGGAAGAGGCCATGAGTAGTGAGGACAATATTCCTTCCATGGGTGTGGAAGAAGTGGATAACTATAAATATGTAGATTCAATATTTATAGATCCCATATATAAAGAATCATAGTTTGTATAGCCTAATAAGGAAGAATCGATGGATGAGGGATGAGATCTCAGAGGAAATAATTATACATAGATATAGAATAAAATTGACTCATACATTGAGGGAGGAATAGAAGAACAAGGATATCATGATGGGTTCCCAAAATACTCTTGAGATAATGATTGGTACTAGACAAAAACCTTCTAAATATGTTGGTAATAATTCTCCTACTAGAGGAGGTAGTTTGAATACCCATGGAAAATAATGATTATAGTATCTTGGAATTGCAGGGGTTTAGGTAGTGCTCCAAACGTTGTTGTAGTTAAGGACCATATTAAAACTGAAAATCCTATGATACTCCTAATCCAAGAGAATAAAATAAATTCCTCAAAATCATTCAAAATAGGGAAACTATAGTGGATAATAGATGAAGGAATTGAAAAAGACTCAAAAGGTGTTTCAGGGGGCATATGCATTCTTTGGAACCCTAGCTGATAATTATAGAATCCTCCATTCAAAATTCATAGATTGAATATCTTTAAACTTATTCAAAATAAAAACTACATTTTGACTAAGTTTAAATATATTCAATCTAGGAAATTCGTAAGTATATTCAATATTTATATGTCAGTTAGTTACATGGAGAAAGAAATTCGTTGAATATCCCTTTAAATCTGTCAAATTATAAATACATATATGATTGTATAATAGTTGGAGATTTTAATGTGATTTTACATAACTCAGAAAAGAGGGGGGAAAGTGTAGTTCATGACAATTTTAGGGAGAATATGAAGGATTTAATTAGTGGATGGCACCTTGTGAATGTCAAGCCAGTGAAAGGAAAGTACACTTGGACCAATAAGATATGTGTCCTAGGTTAAATACAGATTTTTAATCCACAATAATCTTTTGTTACATGATTAAACCTTTAAATATAAAAAATTTCCTACCATTGTTTCAAATCATAAGCCCATCTCTCTCGATTTCTAAATCTTCCTATATTATGGACATTTTCCTTTCTAGTACAACCTCCTATGGATGAATTCTGAGGAATAAATTGAACGGGTTAAGGAAGATTGGAAAACTTGGATACTTGACACTCCTATTGTAGTAAAAATTCAAATATATAAGAGATAATCGACCATAAAAATTCAAAAATAACCCTAAACGCCAAGACACCAAACACTCACCATGAACAACACCAAGAATATAGAGAAAAGAACCCTTACTATAGGATAACACCATCAAATACTCCTTATGGAAGGGATCACTCCACAAGCCATGCTTTCTACAATAAAATGCAATTGAACACATATCTAATACAATGATAATCCTCTTTATTTATACTTTATCATGAGTATTCTTAGGGTTTTTATGCCAACTACCCCTTATTATTATATTATTTCATTTTCATTACATAGTGTGCCTATTCCAATATTATGGCCATATTACATTTAGTATCCTCTAAGGTACCCTATATTACCCCATATTTTTCTCCCTAAGTACATTACATTACATTCACCCTTAGTATGTTTCGTCCTCAAAATATGGGAAGAAGCCTTATAATATTCCCTACTAAGAAATGTAGTCAATTGGTACCATGCATGAGCATCCATCCATCCTAGTGGAATCTGGACATGGGGTCCAATTGTGTCCTTTCCTCTATCTCTATTTATTATTGGGATCCATGTCTTTGCCACACTACTCTGATATCTCCATGCATTTCTTTTAGTCCTCCATGTGCCTCCATACTAGTTTTTCTCTAGTTCCATGTTGATCCATAGTAAATTTGTTGATACTCATGCCCTTGTCTTGATGATTTTTGTTTCTCTGTGTGGTGTGGGTGTAAATATACAAAAGCCTTAATTATTGATTCTTTTGTCTTTGACTCTTCAACATGTGGTTATGTATATTTTTGTTCTTGTTTATGCCATTCCTTTGGTTTTTCTTCAATTTCTTCTAGAGGCTCTTCTTCTGATTTAAACCTAGACTGTTCATCTGATGTGTCATTAGGTCCTACAATTTTTTTCTCAACAAGTACTTCTTCATGTTCCTCCTAAGTCCCTTCTTATTTAGTAAGATAAATATCCTACAATGTAATTTTATTTTTATTGTACCAAAGTTTCAAAAATGTATTTTTCACATTAATATTAATTGTACCGAGTCCATCCAAGGATATCCCAAAACAATATCTACATCATTAATATATATAACATATAAATCTAAACACAACACATATTTCTCTAGGCTAATCTTCAAATATTTAAATATTTGAACATTTTCACCCTCAACCTATGTGATTTGAATATTCTTTGTGGGTACTTGCAATCTTTTAGTAAAGTTAAAATTGATAAAATTATGCTTGCTACTAGGGTTTATAGAAACAATAACCTTTTCCTATTGAAAACAACCATGAACCCTAAAAAAATTCAAAGATACAAGAGAGAATCCATCACAAAAATTCAGAAATAGACCCTAAAACATATAAGATGCCAAAACATTCACAATGAAGAACAAAAGAATATAGAGAAGAACCCTTAAGGTAGGATAACACCATCAAATAGTCCTTATGGAAGGAATCGCTCCACAAGAAATGCTTGCTACAAGACAATACAATACAACATATATCCAATACAATGATACTCATGTGTATTTATACTTTCTCCTGATTATTCCTATGGGTACTATGCCAACTACCCTTATTAGTATATTATTTCATTTTAATTACATAATGGACCTATTCCATTATTATGACTACATTATATTCATTATCCCCTTGGATACGTCCCTAGGTATGCCATATTATCCTCACTAGGTACACTACATTCTATCCTTGTTGTCATTTTTCATTCTTGAAACATGGGAATAAGCCATATATTATGACCTACTAAGCAATGTAGTCAATTGGTACCATGCACAAGAATCCATCCATCCTAGTGAAATGTGGACATGGGGTCCAATATTAGTTTTTCCTCAGTCTTTATTTTGGTATCTTCTTGTGATCCATGTCTTCACTGTGCTACTCTTATATGTCCACAAATTTCTTTTAGTCCTCCATGTTCCTCCATATTGGGTTCCTCTCTAGTTCCATGTTGATCTATAGTAAGTTTGGTGATGCTCATGCCCTTTTCTTGATAACTATTTTTTCTTTGTGTGGTGTGGGTGGCGATAGACAACAACCTTAATGATAGATTCTTCTTTATTTGACTCTACAACATGTGGTTTATTAGTTTCTTCTTCCTGTTTATGCCCTTCCTAGTGTTTTTCTTCAAGTTCTTCTATAGTCTCTTGTTCAAATTAAATTTCTTCATCTAATGTGTTGTTAGGTACTGCAATTTTTTCCCTTGCAAGGAATTCTTCATGTGCCTCCTTAGGCCCTTCCTATTTAATAAGAGAAATATATTTCAATGCAATTCTCTTTTTATTGTACCATCTTTAAGAACTTATTTTGCACATTAACATTAATTGTATTACTTGAGTCCATCCAAGGATCTCTGAAAACAATATCCACATCATCCATATCATAGCATAAAAATATGAACGAAACACACATTTATCCATGGTAATCTTCAAATATTTAAAAATTTGAACATTTTCACCCTCAACTTGCGTGCTTTGAATATTCTTTGTAGAAACTTGCAATTTTTGAGGGAAATTAACATTGATGAGATTATACTTGCAACTAGGGTTAATAGAAACAATGAACTTCTTTTGTTGAATACATCCATGAACCTGAAATATGGATTTGTTGTATGAAAATAACTCCCTAGTTATCTTCTTATCCTTCTTCCCAACGTGAGACCACCTATATAAAAATATGTTTTCATATTCATCATCATAAAGTGTCTCCATATTGTTATGGTTAAGAAAATTCCACCATGTGTCTACATCACCTTTTAAATTAAGACGTACCCAAATTTTCCATGTCTTTCCCCATAATAACTTATTTTCTTTTATGTATTCTTCAATAGTAAGACCGTCATTTTTTCTTGTAAAATATGTATTTGAAAATAGAACTAGGGTTTTAAAGAAAATCACTTAATTTTCAATGGAGCTCCTTTGAGTAGTTCGGTTTTGAGGCTAAAAATGTAAAATTGTCACAACTTAAGTTATACTTATCTAATTGGCTATTATGACCCCAATTATGAAATTCCAAATCTTATTTGGATATAATGGCACTAGTTTGACTAAAATCTATGAACTCTGTTAAAAGATATTCAATCTATGAAATTCGTAGTCATCGCCATAAAAACCCAAAAAAATGCCTATTTTGAATCGATGATATCTCCACTTCTTTAAATAAATTTTGGAATTTATTTTTTTTAAATTGGGTACTTTCTTGAGAGGAATTCATATATGTACTTATTTTCTTCAAATTCTACAAAACAAAAATCATAAATTGACCTGAATATTGTCGTCCTATTTTCCCGTAAAAAACTGCAAAGAGAAAGAAAAATATCCCACTTTGTGTCAAAATATTCTCCTACTTCATGCCCAATAAAGAGATATAATATTGTAAATGTGGATGAACCTGCACATATAATATCTAGCTAGCATGAATACATACACAGTTTGCAGAGAAAAGAGAAAAGATGGAAACAAGAGAGTGAGAATCAAAGAATTTGCATTAACCAAATGAATGAATGATAATTTAAACATGATATAATCTGTATAAATCAACTAATGCACAATGGAGGAGAATCCAATGTGCCATATTGGTGGTCTAGTAGATTGATTTGGACACACACCGACAATTACGGGAGTAAATTGTCACCTAGTCTCTCAGTTTTCAGTTAATTGACTGAAACAAAGTGAAGTGAGGAGGAGATCAGGGAATCATGAGTAATGTGGTAGTCTAGTGATAATACCAAGGAAAATGCACATTAGTAAATGATGATCCCAATGTTGCATGGTGATGAAACCAATTTGGCATTAAGACTCCACTCAATTGATCAAATTGAAGTGTGAACTAAAGAGAATATTCTCCTAGAATGTAGGAAAACGAATATTCTCCCTAAACTATAGGAGACTCAATAATGACTAATAAACATAGGGAAAACCTTAGGAAAAAAAAATCGTATGTGTGTGTGAAGTATCTACGACATCCCCCCCCCCCTGAACATCACTATGGTGAAAATAAATAATGGGTCCCGGTAATGAGGCCATGTTAGGTACCTGAAAACAAAACATACACTGAAATAAATGAGGAAAGAGGGAAAAACTCATGGGAAAACCCCCCTTCAAAGTAAAATGTATGTAAAAAATGAACTGACAGTTGTTAGGCAATTGTGTCCTTCACTCCAAGATGAATGTGCAGAGAATGGAACTTATTCTCAGTGAAGGTCTTGGTGAAGATTTCTGCAGTCTGTTATGCTAAAGGACATAACTACAGGTCGGTGATCCCCTTGTGTACTAATTCCCCGATGTAGTGCATGTGGATATCGATGTGCTTCGTCCGTTGCCTTTGAACTAGATCTCTGTAGAACTTCAGAGTGCTCTGGTTGTCACACCAGATGACGATCGACTCATCAAAATGAATGCCCAACTCAGTGGGAAAATGTTGTAGCCACATAAACTGAATTGTTATGTTAACTACCCCTTTGTACTCTGCCTTGGCTGAAGATAGAGAAACAACATCTTTCTTCTTACTCAACCGATAGATGGGCCCAGAACCCAGACTGAGTGAGTAACTAGATGTGGACTTTTGATCAATGTTATCACCAGCACATTCAGAATTAGTGAACCCGATGAGGTCCAACGTAGAGTTTGTTGCATAGTGAATCCCAAAGGTGATAGTGCCCTGTACATATCGAAGGATACACTTTGCAGCCTTCCAATGTAGCTCATGTAGCTCTTGCATGAACCTGGAGACTACTCCAACTGCATAGGAGAGGTCTAGTATAGAGTACGTGAGATACAATAAGCTCCCCACTAGCTATCTATACAATGTTTTTTCCACCATTGGAGTGTCCCCTCCATCCTCAAGTCTAACTCTTGATAGGAAGGGAGTCAGGGAAAGCTTGCAGTCTGTCATGTGAAATCTCTTGAGGAGATCTTGTGCATAATTCACCTGAGACAGATTGATGCCTGATGCGTCCTAAATGATCTCGAGACCAAGGAATAAATGTAAGGGACCCATGTCCGTCATCAGGAGTCTATCATGCAGAATCCTCTTGACTACAACAATCGTTGAAGTCGAGCAACCGGTGATAAGCAAATCATAAACATATAGAACTAGGAATAGAATTGAATCAACCATCTTGAGCATGTAAACATTCGAGTCTAACTTACAATGTACAAAGTTCTCTAACAGTAGGTAGGAGTCCATCTTGGCATACCATGCCCTTGGGGCCTGCTTGAGGCCATAAATAGACTTCTTCAGTCGAAAGACCAAATATCAATCTTGCATGAATCCATGGGGATTCTCCATGTAGATCTTCTCGGAGAGATCTCCATGAAGAAATACATTCTTCACATCCATATGATGGACTTCCCATCCCTTGGCTACCACAATGTAAAGTGCCAAATATATGGAATCCATCTTCACTACTAGAGAGAAGGTCTCGTCATAGTCAATGTCGTGCACCTGTTGAAATCCTTTGGCAACTATCCTGGCTTTGTATCTGCTAATCTATCCATCCACTATGATCTTGTTCCTATGGATGCATCTGCATATAAAAGGTTTCCTTCCTGCAGGAAGGGGAACTAGAACCCAAGTCTGGTTCTCGAGGAGGGAGTTGTACTCCTCCTACATGATAGATTCCCAAAAGGGATTCAATCTTGGCCTTAAGACAAATATTTTTAATATCATGGTTGACATATGCCCCCCCATTATCTGTTCGGAGGAATTTAATCTTATTTCCCTACTGTGTCTCAATAAGGGCATTGAAATCTTTGAGGTGTTGAAAGACCTCAGATTTTTGCCTAAGAAATAAATTCCATGTGAAGCATGAGAAATCATCAACAAAAATGATAATGTACCTTTCTTTACTGATTGATGGATGCGAAAAAGGGCCCATGAGGTCACAATGGATCATATCCAAAGGAAAGGAAGCCTTTTGAGTCTTTCCTTTGTCGAATTTTTCTTGAGGGTGTTTTCCAAGTACACATCCCTCACAAATTCCTTTGGAGAAGAGGACGTTAGGTAGACCTTCAAACATTCCCTTCTCACTAATTTGTTGCATATATATAAATTTAAATGCGTGAACTTTTCGTGCCATATCCTACTACTTTCATCAGCATGGGTAAGTCGTAATGCAGAATCTCATTCAATAAATTCAGAAAATATGTAGAGTCTAGATTGATGATTTACCTCACCAGTAGAAACCTTGGAATTGGTTTGCATGTCATAGATATCCACAACATCAGGTGTGAATGTTACTCTCTTCCTAGTTCCCGATTTTGTCATTTGATATATGAAGAGAAGATTGAAGGAGAGTTTGGGAATGTGTAGCACATTCTCAAAGCTTTTCTTTGTGAGTTCAATTCTCCCTTTTCCAGTGACCTCGAATGGAGAGTTGTCCCTTATCAGAATAGGAGAACCTTTGCATGCATCCAATGAATAATAGAATTATTCTATGGAATCCATGTGATGTGATGCACCTGAATCTACAATCCAAGCATTGGGACAGGAGTTGATGGCAATCAAAGAATGGCTAGAATTAACTTTCTTGGGATTTTGATCTTCTGGCTTCTTCTTCTTGGAACCCTCGCGGATGTGATATCCAAGGTTGTTTTGTTGAATTATTTGGGTCATTTGATCTATATGTTTCTTCATACATGAAGATTCATAATGGAATCCTTTATGGCAGTAAGTGCATTTCTCCCCTTTTCTTCCCTATCAACCTTTGGATCAGGAGGAATCGTTGAAGGGTTTTGAGTACCCTTCCTTCTTTGGATTTGCATGTTCCTTCCTTTTTTCTTAGTTTTTATATTTCCGTTTTTGGTGACTTCTACCATCTTTCAAAGCAAGTGCATGCATATTTGAGCCTTTGATTTTTCACATATTGATGAGCTTGGTTTTCTCTTGCGTCAAACACTCGATAAAGGCCTCAAGAGAAGGAATTTTCTAGGTAGCTCCAGAGGCGAGCCTAACTAAATGAAATGTGGATACAAACACTAATTATTCTGGACCAATTTTGGAGAGAATGGTAAGAACCATTTGTTTCTCATCCTTAGATTTATCAACCCCTCAAGCCTTGAGTTGCGACAACAAATCCTTATATTTGGTAAAGAAATCTTGGATATTGTCGAAGGTTTTTGGATCGAAAGTGAGAAATTCCTCCTCGATTATATGTCCCCTCATCTCTTCATGTTTTCCAAAAATTCCTTCCATGGTGGTCCAAACTTCATTGGGGGTTTTACAAGAGGATATGTGAAAGAGGAGCTTAGGAGAAATGAGACTGCAAATAGTTCCAAATGCTTCATCCATATGATTCAAATACTTGGATTTTTCTATGGCTGATGTGGGTTCGGTCTATGTGTCCATGGTTAACATGTATAATCCTTTTCTTCGAAGATGCATTATCATCTTGTCCTTCCATGCAAATAAATTGTACGATGTAAGAATGAATTCTTTTGGAAATTCCATGTTTCCCGCTATCTTCAATCTTCGGTACTTGCAAAAATAATCCAGTGTGTATTTTTCCTAGCAATCCGTTGGCTCTGATACCAAGTAAATGTGGATGAACCTGCATAGATAATGTCTAGCTAGCAAGAATACATACACAATTTGCAGATAACAGAGAAAATATGGAAACGAGAGAGTGAGAATCAAAGAATTTGCATTAACCAAATGAATGAATAATAATTTACACATGATATACTCTGTATAACTCAACTAATGTGCATTGGAGGAGAATACAATGCACCATAGTGGTGGTCTAGAGTGATATGGACACACATCGACAATTATGGGAGTAAACTGCCACCTAGTCTGAGTTAACTAGTCTCTCAGTTTTTAGTTAAGTGACTGAAACAAAGTGAAGTGAAGAGGAGATCAGGAAATCATCAGTAATGTGCTAGTCTAGTGATAATCCCAAGGACAATGCGCATTATAAGGTGATGATCCCAATGTTGCATGGCGATGAAACCAATGTCGTATTAAAACTCCACAAAGCTGATCAAATTGAAGTGTGAACTTAATAGAATATTCTCCCTGAACTATAGGAGACTGAATAATGACTAATAAACATAGGGAAAACCATAGAAAAAGGAAATCCTAGGTATGTGTGAAGTATCTCCAACAAATACCACTTGTAGTAAGACTTCAAAAATATCAGAGAGAAAACACCATAAAAAATCAGAAATAAACCCTAAAACATCCAAGATACCAAAACATTCACCTTGAACAACACAAGAATATAGACAAGTGTTTATTATTTGTGTTGGTTGTCATTGATGTCAACCCTTAAAGAAAGTCAGGTAGCAAATTCCAGTAGCACAATGGTTTGAGTAGTGGACCCAAGTTTGTTTGATGGATAATGGTACGAGTTTTGATATATTTGAGGTAAAACTATTCCAGATGGATATTACATGTCATTCCATTTCTAGTGGTATGTGGAACGTCACATAACTCCTCACGGTTAGAGAGTTATGGCCATGTGAAGTTGGAGAAAGGTTTGGGTAATGGACCCAAGTTTGTTTGATGGATAATGGTATGAGTTTTGATATATTTGCAGGCAAGAATATTCCA
>ML806228.1:68574-79737 GCA_009831015.1 Picea engelmannii | reverse complement strand
GCACCTAAAGCCATTATGTAGGTTCTCATTCTAACTTTCCAGAAGGTAAAGTTTGTTCCATTGAACAGAGGGGCCTTATTGGTTGAATTTCCTTCATGGCTTGACATGTTTAAGCTCTAGGATCTACCTTTAGATAAAAGGGGATGGCTCTGATACCAATTGTTGGAAAACTGAGAGGGGGGGGTGAATCAGTTGTTACTGTGAGCTTAAACAATTATGATTCTTTTAAACTCTTTGCTGAAACACTAAATGATGATCACAATAATGCAGGGAAATAAACAATGGCACATTCAGCATCAGTCACATATATAAGAAACACAGAGACGGATGTTTCCTGAGGAAACCCATACAGGGTAAAAACCTCTTTATCTTTATATGATAAGTAATAGTTACATTCTTTACATTATCATACATATGAGCACCAACTCATAATGAGGCTACAACCTCTGTTTTGCAAGCTGCAACTTGCTGAGAGCACCAACTCTCTGTTTTCTCTAGCACCAACTAGAAGGAAGCACCAACTCCCTGGTTTCTCTAGCACCAACTAGAAGGAAGCACAAACTCCGAGTGTTCAAGCACCTACTTGAACCTCTGAGGACAACAGTCCTCCCTAGCACCTCCCAACCACCCTGAAGTATAAATCTTTGCTTCTAAAACTTATTACAATGATATAATGTTCAACAATGGCTTACCCGACTTATCACTGTTCTGCTGCATCTCGTTGCTCTGTCTACCTCATTGCCTTCCTGCACACATGACTTGCGCTATATGTTCTTCTACTTTTTATGCTCTGTGCGCCATGTCCATTCATTGCACATATCCTCTTCTGTGCAATTCAGCTGCTGCACTTTCCTCCTTCTTCATACAAGAATCACCTTCAACAACAACAACCACTGCAAACTCTAACAGCGACACCCCTCCATCTCTTCTCTGTACCGTGTATTTGTAGATTCTGTGCACCTTGTGCATGCAGTGTTCGTAATTCTTTTGCATGTTGACTCTGCATCGTTATCCTCCACCTCTCCAGTGCTCTGTCTTATTATCATCATGACTCTTCAGCTTCTCTGGTGGTTCACCCCGTGTGTCTAGCATCACTGTATGTTATACTGAGATTCCTCAGTCTCTCTGGTAGTTTAAGACTCTTCTTCTCTGAGACAGTCGAACTCTTGATCTTCATCGACCCTGATCGATGGTTCATGATCTTGGTGAATCAACGGTCCTGATCTCATCGTGATATCGCATCTCGTTGTTCCTTCGTTGGATATTTTCGTTACTCCAAGTCGCAATAGGCAAGACTCCGAGATGGAGATCAGATCAACGGTCCACATCTTTTGATGTATTGATGGTCAGGATCATTTCGTGATCTCGCATCTCGCTGATCCTAAGATGGAGATTTTCGTCACTCCAAGTCGCGAAAGGCGAAACTCTGAGATGGAGTTTTATGGTGCTCTGATCTTTCACCACGCGTCCTCTTGATCCAACAGTCCTTGATTAAATCGCGATCTCGCATCTCGCTATTCCTTTGACTTTCTAGTCAGCAAGATGACGATCTCTCGCCACGTGTGATCCCCCGCGCAGATCCAACAGTCCTCCTGTGATCTGGATCCGACAGCTGTCCTTCTCTCGCTACCTCGCGACCTCGCGACTTGGAGTACCCAATGTTTGGAATCTCAACCTGCGAACTCCCGAGTTCGCGAGATCTCTCGATCTCTCACCACCTATCCCCCCAGATGGACGGCTATAAATCTCTTGCCACTTCGTCGCCTCGCGTCCTCGCGCCTCACGACTTTGAACAACCAATACTTGGGATTTTATCCTGTGAACCCCCGAGTTCGCAATATCTCTCCAATATCTGCCACGCATCCTTCCCAGATGGATGGTCCTGATCTTCTCGCCACTTCGTCGCCTCGCGTCGTCACGCCTCGCGACTTTTAACACCAAATCCTCGGCTCTTTCACTCACGAGCTTCCGAGTTCGCTCAGATCTAACGCCTGAGATCTATCCTTCTCTTCAGCGCGTGCTCTTCTTGTTTTTATTCATATCTGACGACCCTCATGTTGTCGGGAATTTTGGATGGGATCCAACGATCAGCGACGCTTCCCCTCCAATTTTACACATCCTTCTTACTTGGAAGAATTTCTACTCTGCACTAATTCCTCCTAAGCCTACGTTGTTCCTGTTTGTCCATCGATGCACATTATGATCCTACCATCTTCACTGTTGTTCTTTCCATCAATGACAAGCATACGCTATCTGTTAAACATTTGCCAACAGAACCCTCATGAGTCATCTAGAATCCCTAAAAGGTCAAAGTAGTCAAAGTGGTTTAAGATATTTTAGAAGGTAAATAATAAAGTGAAGTGATGAGTGTACTATAAGTCACAGTAAATACAAAATAAATTATTTAAATAATAAAGTTAATGGATACATTACCAAGTGGACAAGTGGTTAGAAGTGGGTTAGCCCTAAAATAAGGAAAGTGGTTTAAGATGGCTAGAAGGTAACCCCTTGAGGTAAAGTGAAGTGATGAGTGTACTATAAGTCAAAGTGGATACAAAATAAATTATTTAAATAATAAAGTTAATGGAGAAATTACTAAGTGAGCAAGTAGTTAGAAGTGGCTTAACCCTAAAATAAGGAAAGTGGGTTAACATGATTAAAAGGTAACCCCTTTAGGAAGCTACATGAAAGTATAAATAAGAGGAAAGGTTCTCTCATTTTAATCACACTTGAGCATATTGAATATCTACAGGTGACTGAGGTAACCAAAGGATATCTAAGCTAAATTTCATAGGGAAGGTGAAGTAAAGAAGGACGAAATTCAAGGGAGGAAAAAATGAGGGAGGATATGTGGGGCCTTCATTGTATCATACACCATGATATAAGTACCATGATCCATAAGGTCGCAAACCCCATTCCCTTTTATGACAATTATAACTTTTTCGATCATACACGAGGTTGGTGTATTAAGTATAATCTCGTACAGAGGAGCCAAAAAGTGTTCACATATTTTCTCATATTTTGTCTTGTATTTTTTCTCCCAGAGCACTTTGCAATATATGTGAATGTCTTCATCTAATGGTTTCCATTTCCACCCCATATTTGGGTATTGGTGGGAAACACACATGATGTCCAATAGGTAGAAATACATGTGTAACCTCAGGAAATTTCTTGGTTGAGCTTCTACAACTGCAGTGATAGCATTTGTCAGGTTGTATGATATGATGTCATCACAGTTGAACAAAAATCCTTATATTGTGTAGTAATAAATCAATGGCATGTATGACAAGGATAATTGGGAGGCATATGTCTCATCGTATAGCCTCCATAGCATGGATACCATGTATTGGTAAGGCCTCCTTAGTGTGGTCATAGGGTACCCTCCCTTGGGTCTATGTTTGAAATGTTTGTCATCCTTGTACCATATGGGGAATAACTCTTTGGTTGTGTATTCAAACTCATCAAGAAGTTGTTTTTCCGGCTTCTTAATCCCCTTCTCAAGGTGATACCATTTTTCTAAGTATTCGGGATGAAATGATGTTATGGGTTCCTTTCTAGAGTTACAGATGTATATGTCCCTCAAATATACGTTCTTCAGGATCCAAGTATTGGCATCAACACAAGGGAACAAAACAATACGGGATGATACTCTAAATATCCTAGATCTTCTAATGTTATTGAATATATTTAATTCATCTTGGCCTTCCGTGTCAGTGGAGAAGTTCTTCTATTTGAATGTCTGATACATATATCCCCATATGAGTGCATCTCCTTCCTTTTCTAGGATTCCAAAAGTGTTGTCATACATGGCTCTAGGGGTGTCTGGTTCATATTCAATATGTTTTCCACTTATGGAGTCCTCGATGGTTGGTGATTTTCTAGTCGTTTTCTTTCTAGGAGACATATATGAACTTGTAAATAAAGATGGGATCAATATTAAGACAAAATCATAACTAACATAAAATTTAATCTATCTGAGTATCTTCAAATATCGAAGGATTCGCTTGAGCTGACGTTTGGTGGAATATCATCATCTTAAGATGATAGAATGATAGCAGGCATGATGAGCATTCTGGAGGAAGTTAGAGAGTAAAAATATTTAAAATATGCTCAAAAGTAAAAACTAGAACATTTCTTACGAACTGCTCTGATGGCTATTGAAAGAGTTAGTGTCAAATGCTCTGAAATCCATCGATAAAGATAATATGAAAGGATCCAATATGATTTGTGTACATTGGTTCAGTTGATGATAAGTTCATTGATGAAAGTGAGGGATCGATATAATCGGTGGAGTTAAATTTAACTCCTCCGATATATCGGAGGAGTTGATACAAACTCCTCTGATATATTGGGAGAGTTGGCTATAAGTGTTATGAAAGGTAAAACGATTCAGGAGAGTTTACATGAACTTTGTTGATGGCTATCGAGCTAGTTTATGGGGAGACTTCCATCGACATCAAAATTTTAACACCAAGGCTTCCATCTACCAAGGGAATTCTCAAAAATTGATTAAGTCTAGAAAGGTTTGGACCCGCAAGGGGTTAGATTTGATATTCTTTGGGAAAATGGCTCTTAAGATTGCAGAATGGATGGGGTTTTAGTTGGTATTAAGTATATCAGTGGTGAGGTAAAGAAACGTGTTATCTCCCTTGTATTTTAATCAAGTATTATGGTTTTCAAAATCATATCAATGACAAGTCCACGACCAAGGAAAATTTGTAAGGAGTTATTGTGATAGCCCCATGGTATTTTGAGGTAGGTTTATAGGTTTCTTATGGCCCTAGAGGATTGATCAATTTTTTTGGAATGAGTCGAAGGTGACTACTAAAATTTTTATGGGTAGTCCATCCCTGAAAGGATACATAACCAGTTAAAAAAATGACCACAAAAACCCTAACCCTAAAATATTGCAAGAATGTACATTGGGTCTTACTTGGCGCTCACATACACATGGATGATCATGATTGGTTGAGAGTGAGAGGATTAGGTTTCAGATTCCATCGAAAACTCAATGGTATGGTCTATTCGACACTCTACTCATGAAAAAAGGTAAAGATACGAAGGGGGTGGGGGATCTTTTTATAACACCAAAGCACATTAAATACATGATGCGATACTAGGATCACATCAACGAAGTTAACTGAAATATCTACGATATGCATCAGATAACTTCATAGGAATTCCTCCAATGTATATCAGATATCTTGGTGTGAAAAGAGTCGATGCTCGTTTAGAGGGGAAAGAGGAAACTTCTTCGATGCATCAGTTGAGATTTTACGAACTCCTCTGATGCATCGAAGGAGTTGGAAACACCTCCTATGAAACGATTTGTTTTCTATGGCTATCAATAGATTTTGAGGAAACTCCTTCGATGTACATCAAAGTATTTTGGGTTAATTCCTCCAATGTACATCTGGGGAGTTTTCATCAACTTGTCCGAAAATAAAAATTTTGACTTAAACATTTTCTCAAGTGCTCCAAATCGAAAGATGTAAACTTGGTTTTTGAGTGAAGTTTGAAGAACATGTTTAGAGGAGGAGTAAGAATCCATTAAAGAGTCTTCAAAAATAAGAAAATACAAGGGGATCCATTTTCTTGGAAATATTTTGCAAATAGATTACAAAAAAAAAGGAGGGTTGTAGTGCCTTGCACAACATGGTCTTATGCCAACTACCTCTTATTGTTATATTATTTTATTTTAATTAAATAGTGGACCTATTACATTATTATGACCATGTTACATTCATTATCCCCTTGGGTACATCCCTAGGTTCACCATATTATCCTCCCTAGGTACACTACACTTGTTTATATATGGGATAAAAATATCAAGTTAATCAAAGAGGATTTAAACGATTGGGACAAGAAATACTTTGTTTCCCCCTCCATTGTGAAAGAACAGATGAAAAGGAAGTTAATGGAGGTGCAAAGGAGGATGGAAGACAAAGGGGCCACTATGTAGCTACAAAATCAAGAGGTTGAATTGCAAAATCAATTCTAATTGGTAATGAGGCAAGAAGAGGAGCAATGTCACCTCAAATATCATAGTCTATGGCCTAATTTAGTGGATCAAAAATCAATCTTCTTTCAAAAGTAGGCGAGGGTGAGACTCTCCAAAAATAATATAAAATAAATCAACATGGAAGATGGAAACAAATTATCAGACTTTGAAGAAATTAATAATGAAACAAAATTTCACTTCAACGCCCTCTTTAAACGAGATACACATACAGATAGAAACAATGTGAATGAACTGCTTGAGCATATCCCAGAAGTAATTTCCAATGCATAAAATTATGATATGAAATGGTCGATAGAAGAAGAGGAAATTGAAAGAGTAATATGGATCCTTTACCCTCATAAATTCCTCGATCCATATGGGTTTACAATGTATTTTTATAGATTCTTTTAAGATCTTGTAAACTATGATCTTAAACTAATGCGGATATATTCCCAAAAGAACCAATAGATTGGGAGGGAGTATGGACAACTCTTTTTTGGATGTAGTCCAAAAATAAACTAACATTTCCTCCTTTGACATATTTCACCCTATTTCTTTATGCAAGTGCTCTTATAAAATCATGACAAAAATTATTGTTGGTCGAATGAAGAAGTTTCTACCTAATCTCATATCAACTAATTAGGGAGGGTTTGTGAAAAACAACTAGATCATAGACAACATACTATTGGTGCAAGAAGTGATTCATACAAGTTTCAAAGAAGAGGAGAAGGAAATGGTCATAAAACCAATGCCTTCGACTGGTCAAGGAATTTCTTATATATTTAAAGTTATTATTGAATTTTGATTTTGCACTAATTTTGTATCTTGGATAGATTCATGTGTCAATACTCCATGTATTGCACCATTATTTAGTGACCAACTAACGCCCTTCTTCCAAAGTAGTAGGGGATTGAGGCAAGGATTCCCTCTCTCCCCTTTACTATTCATAATCATAGCTAGGACACTTAGCCACAAATTGGAATCATAAAGAGAAGTTGGGAAGCTTCCGAGGATTATAATTGTAAGAGGTGTTAAGAGTATTAGCCACTCTCAATTTTCCAATGATACACTTCCGGTTGGGGGTGCTTCACTTATCACTACAAGAAGATTCAAAATAATTTTGGACTCCTTTCTGGATTCCATCAGAGGGGTGGTCAATCAGAGGAAATGTCAAATATTTGGTTGGAATTCTAGTATGTAGGTAATGCACCCAATCTCCAGAAAACTTCAATTTCCATTGGTATAGGAGTGTCGTTTCTTCCTCTACCTTGGGATCTCGATTTCAATCAAACGATCCTATTCTCAAGCTTGTGTCATCATTATAGATAATATTAGAACTAAGTTCAGGCTCTAGGGTTCTTAGTGGCTTAACCCGACTAGTCATATAGTTCTTATAAAATCTATTCTATTTTCCCTCCCCTTATATCAATGCTCTTCTTTATTGGTTCCTACTAAAATTTTAAATCAAGTTGCTATCAATATTAAGAAAATTTTATGGTAGAGTGGAAAATCTAATTTGAGGAAGTATCATATTTTGAATTGGAAGATGGTAAGAAGCCCAAAGGATAAAGGCAAACTTGGTATAAAAGATCCAACAATGATAAATGTGTCCCTAGGAGTGAATTTGGTTTGGAGAATGATCGATGATTCTTTAGAATGGTGGAAGAAGGTACTTTGGAAAAACTATTTTACAAGTTCAAGGTCTAGATCTGTAGAAAACACTCTCAAATCACAAAAGGGATCCCCTATCTTCAGGTTATTGAAAGTTGCAATTCCTGTAATCTAGACTAAGCTAACTTGGTATTTGGGAAATGGGAAGTGCATGAGAATCTGCAATGACAACATTATTTGTATGCAAACTTAGAGTAACATGGTGGATCTAGCTCCACTGAGAACATGGACAGAGAGGATGAGTTTGCATACCCTACATGATATTTTAGAATGGGGCATATTGACAAGGGCTTGGAAAGGATGGATATTTGGCTCTCCCCTAGAACCCACTTCTCATCTTGGCAACATTCTTTATCAAAATCCATCTAGATGTGCCCCACTAAAAATTGTTGTAAAGGACTGAAGGGGCTAGGGAGAAGCTCGTTATACTGTCAAATCTAGGTATTCTACTGTCCTAGAGGCCACTAATATTTCCCAACGTTCACCCCCCTAGAAAAAAATATAGTCAAGTGATGGTTTACTAAAGATCAACCTGTTTTTTTGGACTATGGTACATGGGGAAATCCTTACAATGGAAAATTTCAGAAAAATAGGAGTTGCAAGCCCCACACAATGTTCCTTGTGTGCTAGAGAAGGATAAATAGGTGTACATATTTTTATTGAGTGTAAATATGATCAAGAAGAATAGGAAAGCACCCTCATTAGTGTGTTGCATTGGGTGAGATGACCTTGAAGCTGGGAAGATATGTTTTCAAATTGGGGGGAAATGTTCAATGGCTCATTTAAAAAAAAAAGCGTATTTAGTAGAGTATGGTATTCCTTGCCTAAATTCTTGTGTTGAAAAATATGGATGGAAAAAAAATAATATTTTTTTTAATGATGAATCAATTAAGCCAAGACAGATTGCTTCCAAGGCCAAGGTGCTTTTATCAGAGCACTTGTGAATCATAATTTATGAACACAAATTGTCATTGGATGCTCTTGAGGAAGCGTGACTCAGAAAATTCCATCTTAACCAAGTTAAACAACCTCATTCTCCCAAATCAGGATCACTGTCATGTTGGAAAATTAGAAGGGATTCATCTAAGTTTTTGGATTGTAGGATGCAACAACAGTGTAATCCCTTGTTCTTTGATGGAGATTCCAATAATAATCTGAGGTTCACAGGTACATGGGAGAGTATTCATGATCCTAGGGGGAACAAGATTGTGCAATATGCCTAGGGGCTAGGGAAAGTATTGAACAACCTTGTTGAATCATACTCATTATTGCATGGGCTCAACATAGCTAGGAAAATAGGAATCAAGAAACTATTTGTCTTTGGGGATGCAATGACTATTATTAGGGAAGTAATAACCCAATCTAATCCTAGAGGGACCAATATTTAGGGAACCATTGTGTCAATCAAGAAGGTATTGTCTCAGTTCGACAAGGTTGAGCTCTTTCGCATTCAAAGAGAACTAAATGATGAAGAATATGTGTACGAAAAATTCACCACATCGTGAAATCCCAAAGTTCTTATGGAAAACGAGGAAATCTTCAAAGCCACAATCCCCTAACTTTATTATTGTTTATGGGTAGTGTTACTGATCTAGGTGGATATTGGTGGCCACTCACTTGTTCCACTAATTTGGAATGGTTCCACATCTTGGCAGTTTTTCTACATTTTTTCGGGTCCCAAACTTCTTGGATCGTTTTGAGGCCCTTAACGATGTTTTTTTGACATGGAAGCCCCTAATAGATGTCAACCTTTCCAATGGGATACCAAGAACCCCAAATAAAGATTGTATGAAAAAGTAATGTCCTTCGGAAGTTGATGTATCTACTAATGACATCGGGGCCCACAAACCTTTTGGTGTTTCATATCTAGGGTTAGGATTTTGGATATTTAGGGTTTTCTAATTGATACTTTATTTTAAAATCCTTTTTCATCCTCTTTGTAATCATCTTCTTTTGAATGAGCGTAGTTGACACATCTCTCTCTTTAGGGATAAGCTACCACCATTCTAGCTTGTTTGTGTGCTTTGCATTTTACAGTGTTTTGTATTCTATTCATTAATAGAATATGATTTAACTGTATTATTGTGCTTCTTGCAATATCTCTGTGTGTTTCCTTTTTATATCTCTGCCTTCATTTCATTCTCAATGTAATCCAGATCAATTACAAATAAAATCCACTAATTGATGATTATCAATGCATGTCAACTCCAGTAGGTGTCCCACAAGGCAACACATGCTGAGAAGATACAGTGAGACAACAAGAGAAAGTGAGACCTTGTGCTCATTTACTCTTGAAGGACTTGCTCATGGATTATAATTGTGCATTCATGGAGAGGTTTAATCAATTTCAGATTATTCTCAAGGTGGTTTCTCCATAATTTAGTTTTGGAGAGGTGGTTTGGTAGAGGGTAGGAACTGTTGAGAGGGGCAACGATAGTTGCATTTGCATAGGGTCCGGGCAATGGCATGCTCTGGATTTTAATGGTGATGTTTGATTGTATATAGGGGAGGATCAAAAACTTTGGTCTCTTTTTCAACGTGGTGTTGGTAATGTGGTTGACATTTTCATTCTTTTCTTAATTTTCATTTACGTGGGTCTATTCTCGTCCCAGATGACATTTTCAGTAATCTATAATAGGGGAATTGGGGGGTTTTCTTTTAACCAATCTCACGGCTCAGGGAGAAGAGTGTTAGGGCCCCTATTTTTAGAGACAGTGAAGTTCGGTTTGAGGGCCAATTGGGCAGTAATTGAAAGTGACAACCTTTGTGAGATTAAGAAGGTACTACACAGACATGAGGAGGTTACCCAAGCTAACAACATTGAATTATTGGTTCTTTCATCCAAGGTGGAAGAATTGGAACATTCTTGTGCAAATCAAAATGATAACCTTTTAATCCTTCTTCTCACTCAAAAGCATCAAATTGACTCATTAGAAGCAAAATTTGGTAGTTTGTGAGCTTTAGTTGTTTCATAGTGGATGGATAACATCCCCGTGGTGTCAAACGATCTGGGAACTCAAAGCTCTATCCATTGAGGGGGAGTTGAGGTAGAGTTTATCTTTCAAAATCAACTACCAATGGAAATTGAAGACGCAAGCATCCACTACTCTCTAGCAAGGAGCAAGAAGATCAAGAATTTTTTTTTAGAGTCAAATGCAATTTGGGTCAATTTATTAGGTAGCCAACATGTATGAATACTTGAAACTCTTGTGTGGTACATCTTTTTTGTCTCTAAATTTAAATATAAAATCATGTTATGTATGGGGAAAGTCCAAAAAACAATAGATATAATGGCTAGCTTTTATATATATTAATACAAATTCAGTTATGGTTAAAAAAACTATTAAAAAGTATTGAAATTAAGATTTAATCTAGTAGAAGCAATATTGTTATACATATTTTAAAATTGAAATTTAATATAAAAGATTGTAAAAAAAACTTTTTTATTCTCTATTTTCTTAATATTGCAAAGAATAACATAATAATAATTA
>ML806228.1:51892-68474 GCA_009831015.1 Picea engelmannii | reverse complement strand
CTTCAACAAAGTCATGGAATGACAGCTTATGCAATTGAATATAAAATTGATCAATACATTGGGTTTTTTAGGGTTTCAATGGCGCCAAACAACGTGTTTGGACCGAACACAGTACTCCTCAATGGTCCTGAAAAACATAAAGACAGATTAGATTGACTTGAGAACCACAGTACCCAACATACTAAAGCATATACCAGCTTTCAATATTAATTTCCCTCTACACAGTGCGCGGCGTACTGGCTACAATCTAAATATTTTGGTCAGGTATTTAAGATGTTAGGTATATGGGTATTGTCATATGGACAATAAGGAAATCATGTGAATATGAAAGAGGGGATTTATATAATTTATATTTATTTTAATAAAATTAAATTTTAAAAGTATATATTTAAAAAGGTATTAGGCCAGAATTTTAATGGATATTTAAAAATTAAAAAAATATAATATACAAATATTTAGAAATGTTAAGTATATTTAATTTATTTGGAAAACAATAAAACGTATTTGAAAAATAAGATATTTAAGTATCTATTAGTATATATATATATATATAAATAATAAAAGATTTCAGGGATATTGAATTTATTTTTATGGATATTTAGAAGAACATCTAAAATAAAATAGGTAGTCTAAGTATTTATGTTTTAAAAATATCTTAATAGTTATAATAAAGAGGTGTTAGGGATATTAGATAAATATTTTAAGGGATATTTAATAAAGCATGTAAGTGGTACTAGATGCTTTAAATAAATGGAGAATAAAAAGTTGTGGTACTGGATGCTTCAAATAGATGGAGAATAAAAAGTTGTTTTGGAAAGGGGAAGGTTACCGTTATTTAATGGTATAATATTTTAGATTTTGACTTGGTGAATACCCTTGCCATGTGAGTCTAGCTGTACGACTTGAGTAGTCAACTTTCAAATAATTTGAGTTAGGTGTATATTAGTTATTGTCATGTGAATGAAGATGAAGGTATTAAATTTCATTAAATCTAACAATTTTTTTTTTTTTTTTGGAATGTAAGAGATTTAAATTTAAAAACAAATTAATTTAAATAAATATTAAAATATATATGTAATATTTTATGATGATGATTAACGTCTATTAAGATTTAATTGGTCTATTGGATTTTAAGAGGGTAAGTTATTACTTGTGATTCTTTATAATTTTGTTTTTGTGTTTGAAAAGCAAATGTTTTTCATCTTCAATCTTCTTAGTGTCACAAAGGTGACATACTCTTTCATCCCATGGAGTTTTAGGAATTGACCAATGCCCAGTTTCACTATGAAACTAGTAAAAATTTAATATTAAAAAAACAAAATTATTAATATTAAATTTTAATATTAAAAAAACAAATTTATTAATATTAAAAAAACAAAATTATTAAAAATGAAACAAAATATCATAAAATCATAATATTTTATAATCTAATTATATTATTAAATAAAACAAAACTAATTATTATTATGTTATTCTTTGCAATATTAAGAAAATAGAGAATAAAAAAGTTTTTTTTACAATCTTTTATATTAAATTTCAATTTTAAAATATGTATAACAATATTGCTTCTACTAGATTAAATCTTAATTTCAATACTTTTTAATAGTTTTTTTAACCATAACTGAATTTGTATTAATATATATAAAAGCTAGCCATTATATCTATTGTTTTTTGGACTTTCCCCATACATAACATGATTTTATATTTAAATTTAGAGACAAAAAAGATGTACCACACAAGAGTTTCAAGTATTCATACATGTTGGCTACCTAATAAATTGACCCAAATTGCATTTGACTCTAAAAAAAAATTCTTGATCTTCTTGCTCCTTGCTAGAGAGTAGTGGATGCTTGCGTCTTCAATTTCCATTGGTAGTTGATTTTGAAAGATAAACTCTACCTCAACTCCCCCTCAATGGATAGAGCTTTGAGTTCCCAGATCGTTTGACACCACGGGGATGTTATCCATCCACTATGAAACAACTAAAGCTCACAAACTACCAAATTTTGCTTCTAATGAGTCAATTTGATGCTTTTGAGTGAGAAGAAGGATTAAAAGGTTATCATTTTGATTTGCACAAGAATGTTCCAATTCTTCCACCTTGGATGAAAGAACCAATAATTCAATGTTGTTAGCTTGGGTAACCTCCTCATGTCTGTGTAGTACCTTCTTAATCTCACAAAGGTTGTCACTTTCAATTACTGCCCAATTGGCCCTCAAACCGAACTTCACTGTCTCTAAAAATAGGGGCCCTAACACTCTTCTCCCTGAGCCGTGAGATTGGTTAAAAGAAAACCCCCCAATTCCCCTATTATAGATTACTGAAAATGTCATCTGGGACGAGAATAGACCCACGTAAATGAAAATTAAGAAAAGAATGAAAATGTCAACCACATTACCAACACCACGTTGAAAAAGAGACCAAAGTTTTTGATCCTCCCCTATATACAATCAAACATCACCATTAAAATCCAGAGCATGCCATTGCCCGGACCCTATGCAAATGCAACTATCGTTGCCCCTCTCAACAGTTCCTACCCTCTACCAAACCACCTCTCCAAAACTAAATTATGGAGAAACCACCTTGAGAATAATCTGAAATTGATTAAACCTCTCCATGAATGCACAATTATAATCCATGAGCAAGTCCTTCAAGAGTAAATGAGCACAAGGTCTCACTTTCTCTTGTTGTCTCACTGTATCTTCTCAGCATGTGTTGCCTTGTGGGACACCTACTGGAGTTGACATGCATTGATAATCATCAATTAGTGGATTTTATTTGTAATTGATCTGGATTACATTGAGAATGAAATGAAGGCAGAGATATAAAAAGGAAACACACAGAGATATTGCAAGAAGCACAATAATACAGTTAAATCATATTCTATTAATGAATAGAATACAAAACACTGTAAAATGCAAAGCACACAAACAAGCTAGAATGGTGGTAGCTTATCCCTAAAGAGAGAGATGTGTCAACTACGCTCATTCAAAAGAAGATGATTACAAAGAGGATGAAAAAGGATTTTAAAATAAAGTATCAATTAGAAAACCCTAAATATCCAAAATCCTAACCCTAGATATGAAACACCAAAAGGTTTGTGGGCCCCGATGTCATTAGTAGATACATCAACTTCCGAAGGACATTACTTTTTCATACAATCTTTATTTGGGGTTCTTGGTATCCCATTGGAAAGGTTGACATCTATTAGGGGCTTCCATGTCAAAAAAACATCGTTAAGGGCCTCAAAACGATCCAAGAAGTTTGGGACCCGAAAAAATGTAGAAAAACTGCCAAGATGTGGAACCATTCCAAATTAGTGGAACAAGTGAGTGGCCACCAATATCCACCTAGATCAGTAACACTACCCATAAACAATAATAAAGTTAGGGGATTGTGGCTTTGAAGATTTCCTCGTTTTCCATAAGAACTTTGGGATTTCACGATGTGGTGAATTTTTCGTACACATATTCTTCATCATTTAGTTCTCTTTGAATGCGAAAGAGCTCAACCTTGTCGAACTGAGACAATACCTTCTTGATTGACACAATGGTTCCCTAAATATTGGTCCCTCTAGGATTAGATTGGGTTATTACTTCCCTAATAATAGTCATTGCATCCCCAAAGACAAATAGTTTCTTGATTCCTATTTTCCTAGCTATGTTGAGCCCATGCAATAATGAGTATGATTCAACAAGGTTGTTCAATACTTTCCCTAGCCCCTAGGCATATTGCACAATCTTGTTCCCCCTAGGATCATGAATACTCTCCCATGTACCTGTGAACCTCAGATTATTATTGGAATCTCCATCAAAGAACAAGGGATTACACTGTTGTTGCATCCTACAATCCAAAAACTTAGATGAATCCCTTCTAATTTTCCAACATGACAGTGATCCTGATTTGGGAGAATGAGGTTGTTTAACTTGGTTAAGATGGAATTTTCTGAGTCACGCTTCCTCAAGAGCATCCAATGACAATTTGTGTTCATAAATTATGATTCACAAGTGCTCTGATAAAAGCACCTTGGCCTTGGAAGCAATCTGTCTTGGCTTAATTGATTCATCATTAAAAAAAATATTATTTTTTTTCCATCCATATTTTTCAACACAAGAATTTAGGCAAGGAATACCATACTCTACTAAATACGCTTTTTTTTTTAAATGAGCCATTGAACATTTCCCCCCAATTTGAAAACATATCTTCCCAGCTTCAAGGTCATCTCACCCAATGCAACACACTAATGAGGGTGCTTTCCTATTCTTCTTGATCATATTTACACTCAATAAAAATATGTACACCTATTTATCCTTCTCTAGCACACAAGGAACATTGTGTGGGGCTTGCAACTCCTATTTTTCTGAAATTTTCCATTGTAAGGATTTCCCCATGTACCATAGTCCAAAAAAACAGGTTGATCTTTAGTAAACCATCACTTGACTATATTTTTTTCTAGGGGGGTGAACGTTGGGAAATATTAGTGGCCTCTAGGACAGTAGAATACCTAGATTTGACAGTATAACGAGCTTCTCCCTAGCCCCTTCAGTCCTTTACAACAATTTTTAGTGGGGCACATCTAGATGGATTTTGATAAAGAATGTTGCCAAGATGAGAAGTGGGTTCTAGGGGAGAGCCAAATATCCATCCTTTCCAAGCCCTTGTCAATATGCCCCATTCTAAAATATCATGTAGGGTATGCAAACTCATCCTCTCTGTCCATGTTCTCAGTGGAGCTAGATCCACCATGTTACTCTAAGTTTGCATACAAATAATGTTGTCATTGCAGATTCTCATGCACTTCCCATTTCCCAAATACCAAGTTAGCTTAGTCTAGATTACAGGAATTGCAACTTTCAATAACCTGAAGATAGGGGATCCCTTTTGTGATTTGAGAGTGTTTTCTACAGATCTAGACCTTGAACTTGTAAAATAGTTTTTCCAAAGTACCTTCTTCCACCATTCTAAAGAATCATCGATCATTCTCCAAACCAAATTCACTCCTAGGGACACATTTATCATTGTTGGATCTTTTATACCAAGTTTGCCTTTATCCTTTGGGCTTCTTACCATCTTCCAATTCAAAATATGATACTTCCTCAAATTAGATTTTCCACTCTACCATAAAATTTTCTTAATATTGATAGCAACTTGATTTAAAATTTTAGTAGGAACCAATAAAGAAGAGCATTGATATAAGGGGAGGGAAAATAGAATAGATTTTATAAGAACTATATGACTAGTCGGGTTAAGCCACTAAGAACCCTAGAGCCTGAACTTAGTTCTAATATTATCTATAATGATGACACAAGCTTGAGAATAGGATCGTTTGATTGAAATCGAGATCCCAAGGTAGAGGAAGAAACGACACTCCTATACCAATGGAAATTGAAGTTTTCTGGAGATTGGGTGCATTACCTACATACTAGAATTCCAACCAAATATTTGACATTTCCTCTGATTGACCACCCCTCTGATGGAATCCAGAAAGGAGTCCAAAATTATTTTGAATCTTCTTGTAGTGATAAGTGAAGCACCCCCAACCGGAAGTGTATCATTGGAAAATTGAGAGTGGCTAATACTCTTAACACCTCTTACAATTATAATCCTCGGAAGCTTCCCAACTTCTCTTTATGATTCCAATTTGTGGCTAAGTGTCCTAGCTATGATTATGAATAGTAAAGGGGAGAGAGGGAATCCTTGCCTCAATCCCCTACTACTTTGGAAGAAGGGCGTTAGTTGGTCACTAAATAATGGTGCAATACATGGAGTATTGACACATGAATCTATCCAAGATACAAAATTAGTGCAAAATCAAAATTCAATAATAACTTTAAATATATAAGAAATTCCTTGACCAGTCGAAGGCATTGGTTTTATGACCATTTCCTTCTCCTCTTCTTTGAAACTTGTATGAATCACTTCTTGCACCAATAGTATGTTGTCTATGATCTAGTTGTTTTTCACAAACCCTCCCTAATTAGTTGATATGAGATTAGGTAGAAACTTCTTCATTCGACCAACAATAATTTTTGTCATGATTTTATAAGAGCACTTGCATAAAGAAATAGGGTGAAATATGTCAAAGGAGGAAATGTTAGTTTATTTTTGGACTACATCCAAAAAAGAGTTGTCCATACTCCCTCCCAATCTATTGGTTCTTTTGGGAATATATCCGCATTAGTTTAAGATCATAGTTTACAAGATCTTAAAAGAATCTATAAAAATACATTGTAAACCCATATGGATCGAGGAATTTATGAGGGTAAAGGATCCATATTACTCTTTCAATTTCCTCTTCTTCTATCGACCATTTCATATCATAATTTTATGCATTGGAAATTACTTCTGGGATATGCTCAAGCAGTTCATTCACATTGTTTCTATCTGTATGTGTATCTCGTTTAAAGAGGGCGTTGAAGTGAAATTTTGTTTCATTATTAATTTCTTCAAAGTCTGATAATTTGTTTCCATCTTCCATGTTGATTTATTTTATATTATTTTTGGAGAGTCTCACCCTCGCCTACTTTTGAAAGAAGATTGATTTTTGATCCACTAAATTAGGCCATAGACTATGATATTTGAGGTGACATTGCTCCTCTTCTTGCCTCATTACCAATTAGAATTGATTTTGCAATTCAACCTCTTGATTTTGTAGCTACATAGTGGCCCCTTTGTCTTCCATCCTCCTTTGCACCTCCATTAACTTCCTTTTCATCTGTTCTTTCACAATGGAGGGGGAAACAAAGTATTTCTTGTCCCAATCGTTTAAATCCTCTTTGATTAACTTGATATTTTTATCCCATATATAAACAAGTGTAGTGTACCTAGGGAGGATAATATGGTGAACCTAGGGATGTACCCAAGGGGATAATGAATGTAACATGGTCATAATAATGTAATAGGTCCACTATTTAATTAAAATAAAATAATATAACAATAAGAGGTAGTTGGCATAAGACCATGTTGTGCAAGGCACTACAACCCTCCTTTTTTTTTGTAATCTATTTGCAAAATATTTCCAAGAAAATGGATCCCCTTGTATTTTCTTATTTTTGAAGACTCTTTAATGGATTCTTACTCCTCCTCTAAACATGTTCTTCAAACTTCACTCAAAAACCAAGTTTACATCTTTCGATTTGGAGCACTTGAGAAAATGTTTAAGTCAAAATTTTTATTTTCGGACAAGTTGATGAAAACTCCCCAGATGTACATTGGAGGAATTAACCCAAAATACTTTGATGTACATCGAAGGAGTTTCCTCAAAATCTATTGATAGCCATAGAAAACAAATCGTTTCATAGGAGGTGTTTCCAACTCCTTCGATGCATCAGAGGAGTTCGTAAAATCTCAACTGATGCATCGAAGAAGTTTCCTCTTTCCCCTCTAAACGAGCATCGACTCTTTTCACACCAAGATATCTGATATACATTGGAGGAATTCCTATGAAGTTATCTGATGCATATCGTAGATATTTCAGTTAACTTCGTTGATGTGATCCTAGTATCGCATCATGTATTTAATGTGCTTTGGTGTTATAAAAAGATCCCCCACCCCCTTCGTATCTTTACCTTTTTTCATGAGTAGAGTGTCGAATAGACCATACCATTGAGTTTTCGATGGAATCTGAAACCTAATCCTCTCACTCTCAACCAATCATGATCATCCATGTGTATGTGAGCGCCAAGTAAGACCCAATGTACATTCTTGCAATATTTTAGGGTTAGGGTTTTTGTGGTCATTTTTTTAACTGGTTATGTATCCTTTCAGGGATGGACTACCCATAAAAATTTTAGTAGTCACCTTCGACTCATTCCAAAAAAATTGATCAATCCTCTAGGGCCATAAGAAACCTATAAACCTACCTCAAAATACCATGGGGCTATCACAATAACTCCTTACAAATTTTCCTTGGTCGTGGACTTGTCATTGATATGATTTTGAAAACCATAATACTTGATTAAAATACAAGGGAGATAACACGTTTCTTTACCTCACCACTGATATACTTAATACCAACTAAAACCCCATCCATTCTGCAATCTTAAGAGCCATTTTCCCAAAGAATATCAAATCTAACCCCTTGCGGGTCCAAACCTTTCTAGACTTAATCAATTTTTGAGAATTCCCTTGGTAGATGGAAGCCTTGGTGTTAAAATTTTGATGTCGATGGAAGTCTCCCCATAAACTAGCTCGATAGCCATCAACAAAGTTCATGTAAACTCTCCTGAATCGTTTTACCTTTCATAACACTTATAGCCAACTCTCCCAATATATCAGAGGAGTTTGTATCAACTCCTCCGATATATCGGAGGAGTTAAATTTAACTCCACCGATTATATCGATCCCTCACTTTCATCAATGAACTTATCATCAACTGAACCAATGTACACAAATCATATTGGATCCTTTCATATTATCTTTATCGATGGATTTCAGAGCATTTGACACTAACTCTTTCAATAGCCATCAGAGCAGTTCGTAAGAAATGTTCTAGTTTTTACTTTTGAGCATATTTTAAATATTTTTACTCTCTAACTTCCTCCAGAATGCTCATCATGCCTGCTATCATTCTATCATCTTAAGATGATGATATTCCACCAAACGTCAGCTCAAGCGAATCCTTCGATATTTGAAGATACTCAGATAGATTAAATTTTATGTTAGTTATGATTTTGTCTTAATATTGATCCCATCTTTATTTACAAGTTCATATATGTCTCCTAGAAAGAAAACGACTAGAAAATCACCAACCATCGAGGACTCCATAAGTGGAAAACATATTGAATATGAACCAGACACCCCTAGAGCCATGTATGACAACACTTTTGGAATCCTAGAAAAGGAAGGAGATGCACTCATATGGGGATATATGTATCAGACATTCAAATAGAAGAACTTCTCCACTGACACCGAAGGCCAAGATGAATTAAATATATTCAAGAACATTAGAAGATCTAGGATATTTAGAGTATCATCCCGTACTGTTTTGTTCCCTTGCATTGATGCCAATACTTGGATCCTGAAGAACGTATATTTGAGGGACATATACATCTGTAACTCTAGAAAGGAACCCATAACATCATTTCATCCCGAATACTTGAAAAATGGTATCACCTTGAGAAGGGGATTAAGAAGCTGGACAAACAACTTCTTGATGAGTTTGAATACACAGCCAAAGAGTTATTCCCCATATGGTACAAGGATGACAAACATTTCAAACATAGACCCAAGGGAGGGTACCCTATGACCACACTAAGGAGGCCTTACCAATACATGGTATCCATGCTATGGAGGCAATACGATGAGCCATATGCCTCCCAATTATCCTTGTCATACATGCCACTGATTTATTACTACGCGATATAAGGATTTTTGTTCAACTGTCATGACATCATGTCATCCAACCTGACAAATGCTATCACTGCAGTTGTAGAAGCTCAACCAGGAAATTTCCTGAGGTTCCACATGTATTTCTACCTATTGGACATCATGTGTGTTTCCCACCAATACCCAAATATGGGGTGGAAATGGAAACCATTAGATTAAGACATTCACATATATTGCAAAGTGCTCTGGGAGAAAAAATACAAGAAAAAATATGAGAAAATATGTGAACACTTTTTGGCTCCTCTGTACGAGATTATACTTAATACACCAACCTCGTGTATGATCGAAAAAGTTATAATTGTCATAAAAGGGAATGAGGTTTGCGACCTTATGGATCATGGTACTTATATCATGGTGTATGATACAATGAAGGCCCCACATATCCTCCCTCAGTTTGTACCAGATAAACTAGTACTCCAGAAGGTGGAATATCAAACAATGATCCATGGAGTAGGAGGAATGGTATACCGAGGCAAGAAGGAAATATGGCCACCAATCCCACTGTATGTTAGGATCTACTCATTTTCAAATACTAATAAATTGCAATAAGAAGTAAACGTCTTTCTAGATTGCATCATTTTGGAGAGGATATTTTAAGGAGACATGACCCAAAGGGAGTCGTAAAAGATCATTTCAGCAAGGTAGGCTTTCCTCGGGAATATGAAACAAATATCTAGGAGGACAAGGAGGTACATCCTGGTGCAAGAAATTATGATGAATTCACCTTCAAAAGACCGGGAAATCACTTAGGGAGAATTTAGGATGAGGATAAAGCATGAGAATAAGAAATCAAGAAGGAAGAGGAGGAGGTAGCAGGAAGGACATCTCCAATTTCTACTTCTACACATTCAAGATCAGCGGAGGAAGAAGAGACACTGGTGGATAAAAAGAGGAGAAAGAAAGAGAAAGTTCACAAGAAAAGGAACGACATCGCTAAGAAAAAGAGGAAAATCACTAAAGAAGCCAAAGTCAAAACTAAAGGAGAAGCCACCACAAAGGCAACTTCCCAGAAGGAAAGATGATCAAAAGGAAGCAACAAAAGAGGTCACAGTAGCAGCAAGAGTGAAAGAATTAGTGGAAAAGGAAACTAAGGAAGTTGTAGATAAAGAGGTAGAAGAAGAGAAGAGAAAGAAATATGAAGAGGCTAGGAATAGTGAGACAGTCCCAATGGACACTAATATCCATTAGATATAAACAATCGGTGCCATTGGACTAAGTTTGGGACTCGATACACCATTCATTCCAAATGATGTACCCAACTTGAGGAAGTTCTTATACAACAAAGCATCAGGAAGAATTGTGAAAGAAAAAGAGAAGAAAGTATCGGTAATAGGGGGAAACTTGATATCAATCATTACCCAAATCCGCATGACAGAACATGTTAGTAAATATCTAGTAGTTATAGCCTCAACTAGATCCTCTTTTTGGAATGCCACATAAGACAATGTCTAGAATCTATGTCGAAATAACTTGGAACAAGAATAAAGGATAAAGGATATTGAGGAAAATCTTCTGTAGGTAAATATAGATGAGGGTAGTCTCTGTAATTTCAAAATAAGCACAAAACATGTCAAGATTGTGCTAGAAGAAGCCCTTATTGACATGTATGCACACTTGCACATGTTCCAGGAATTCGCTTCCATTATCATAAAGCAACATAGCACTGTGAAAACCAAGATAACACAATTCAATATTATCTAGGAGGGAATGAATGATGTTGATACATGGATTGCAGAAAACCCAGATGCACCAACAGATCTATATCATCCATCAACCAGAGAAATAAAAATCGATGCCTATGCACTAGAACATTGTCAAAAAATGAGACAAAATATAGACACATAAATGACATGCTCAATAGCAATTTGTTCATGCATACACAAAGTGGTGCAAGAACTAATCAAGTTGTGTCAACTTCCCTAGCTAGAGGAGTTTGAAAAAAATCTTATAATGGAGGAACTGGTCAACAAGGTACAAGATAGCATAAGTGATAGACAAAGAGTCACTGAGCCAACCACCATAGTAACAACAAAGCTAATAGAACAACACATCATCCATCCGACAAAGGTCCATACTATGGTTCATGCATTCATGGTTACACTATCAAAGGATACACATACCCTCGATAACAACATATCTTTACACATGACTACCATAGAAGAGTTGGAATTCCATAGACTCGTATACCTACATGATCAAATGGAAATCTAGGTAGCATACCTATGAGACAAGAATTCATAAAAGGAAAAAATAGCAAATTCGAAATTGCCATTACCTATTCCCTATTTTTTCTTTTCTAAACTACTCCCAATTTTCCCTTTTCTTTATATACTTGTCATCAAGAAGAAGGGAGATGAACAGTTTTGTAACAACTTCTTTAATGGAATACAAAGAGTCACATGATATTTAGAAGAAAAAGAGTATAAATAGAAGAAGAGACCCATTTAGAAAGGGTTCTGCAAGCATTGTATAAACTCAAGAACTAATTCAAGGACACATATTGTGTTGCTTAATATTGAGAATCCCTTAGGGCCAGTTTTCGGAAGAGAGAAGGACTTGTGTGTGTGGCTGATTTTGCTGTAAAATTATTCAAGTAGAATGTATGCTGATCACATGGACTATAAGAATAATTTTTGTTGATAGAATAATCTGATGCACACAATGTTATGCTATAGTATTGTTATTCTTTCTTATATTTTCAAGTTTTGAGCTCATGAGTTGTTAACGTACGCAAAAATATAATTTGGAATTTTTTTTTGGTTATATATATGCATGCTCATGTTTCTAACTCTGCACCTTCATTTCAACTATCTGTGTGGGGTTTCTGGCAGAGTTTAGTTTCATTTACAACTCATTTGGTTACTATAGTTCTCTCCTAGCTAGTATAGGATATGATAGATTAGCAATATATTAGATTTATTTTTATACATAGTGTTCATCTACATATTTGCATTGAAAAACCACCAATTTTCACCCTCATAACCAACAATGACAGTTGTGCCAAATTTTGAATGGGTCTCCTAAACCAAAAAGTGTATAGTCTAATTGGGACCGTGCATCGGGGTGTATCTCTTACTGTTGCAGGGTGAATTCTTCCCCATCAATAGACCCCAATGAATACTCATGAGAAAGTATAAATACACATGAGTATTCTTGTATTGGAAATGTGTTGGATTGTATTTTCTTGTAGAAAGCATGGATTATGGAGTGTTTCCTTCCATAAGGAGTATTTGATGGTGTTAACGTACCTTAAGGGTTCTTGTTGGATTAATGAGAGGGGGGGTGAATCAATAATAGAGAAATTATCCTTTTTAAACACAAAATGCAAGTGTTATATCAATGTAGCATTATCATCCAATAGTTTCAGAGTAAATAAACAATGAACAAATGAGCAATCATACACATACACAGTACACCAATTTTTTTACGTGGAAACCCAAAGCGGGAGAAAACCACATAATGCTTTTTCTTATATGTATTTAATAATTACATTCATTGGAAGCACCAACTTCCATTGTTTTCCATCTGCAACTAGAAGGAGGCTCCAACCCCCTAATTTATGAGGCTACAACCTGAGGGAAGCTCCAACTCCCCAATTCTATGGCTACAACCATAAGGAGGCTATGACCCCCTATGTTCTTCATCTACAACCAGAAGGTGGCTACAACCACCTGTACTTGCCTTGTACAACCACCCTGACGTATAAGTAGAATGATGGAACCACTGTCACACTATCACTGTGAGATATACTGTTGTAAACCTGTACGAATCAACCTGCACCAAACAACCTATACCAATAACCTGAACCATGCATCAACCATGTATCAACCTGTACCTCAACCTGTAATCAACCTGTACCATAAATAAGTGCATCAACCATGCACCAACCTGTACCAAACAACCTGTAATCAACCTGTACCATAAACAAGTGCATCAACCATGCACCAACCTGTACCACAACCTTGTTGAATTCTAGCTTATTTTAGAGAGAGAACTTGCAGAGCGTGCCCCACATGGAATATTTGTTGTATGGATATGAAAATTGTACAAATAATACTACATAGTGTACTCTAACCAATACATTTTGTCTCACTAAATTTGGATCTTTTATGAATAAGTTATGATGTTTTTACTTGAAACACCTATTTTAGACTAGTTTCAGGACTAGACACAAACCCTATTTTCCACGGCATGTAACTCCAAAAATACAATGACCCACAAGCTGAAATTTGTATCACAGATACTTGGATATGTTTCCTCTATGACCTCCCAATTTCACAATCTGAATCGTTGTATAAAAAACGTTATTGTGAAAATGGTGATATGACCTGTAAATAACATACCTTAGAAAGCATCATCAAAAGAATTTTTCCTCCCTTGAATTTCGACCTTCTTTACTTCACCTTCCCTCTGAAATTCGGCTTATATATCCTTTGGTTACCTCAGTCACCTATATATATTCAATATGCTCAAGTATGATTAAAATGAGAGAACCTTTCCTCTTATTTATACTTTCATGTAGCTTCCTGAAGGGGTTACCTTTTAACCATGTTAACCCACTTTCCTTATTTTAGGGTTAACCCACTTCTAACTACTTGCTCACTTAGTAGTTTCTCCATTAACTTTATTATTTAAATAATTTATTTTGTATCCACTTTGACTTATAGTACACTCATCACTTCACTTTACCTCAAGGGGTTACCTTCTAGCCATCTTAAACCACTTTCCTTATTTTAGGGTTAACCCACTTCTAACCACTTGTCCACTTGGTAATGTATCCATTAACTTTATTATTTAAATAATTTATTTTGTATTTACTGTGACTTATAGTACACTCATCACTTCACTTTATTATTTACCTTCTAAAATCTCTTAAACCACTTTGACTACTTTGACCTTTTAGGGATTCTAGATGACTCATGAGGGTTCTGTTGGCAAATGTTTAACATATAGTGTATGCTTGTCATTGATGGAAAGTACAACAGTGAAGATGGCAGGATCAAAATGTGCATCGATGGACAAACAGGAACAACGTAGGCTCAGGAGGAATTAGTGCAGAGTCGAAATTCTTCCAAGTAAGAAGGATGTGTAAACTTGGAGGGGAAGCATCCCTGATCGTTGGATCCCATCCAAAATTCCCGATAGCATGAGGGCCGTCAGATCTGAATAAAAACAAGAAGAGCGTGCGCTAAAGAGAAGGATAGATCTCAGGCGTTAGATCTGAGCGAACTCGGAAGCTCGTGAGTGGAAGAGCCGAGGATTTGGTGTTAAAAGTCCCGAGGCGCGAGGACGCGAGGCGGTGAAGTGGCAAGAAGATCAGGACCGTCCATCTGGGAAGGACGCGTGGCAGAGATCAGAGAGATCTCGCGAACTCAGGGGTTCGCAGGATAAAGGCCCAAGTATTGGGTGTTCAAATTCGCGAGGCGCGAGGATTCGAGGCGGCGAAGTGGCGAGAGATTTATAGCCATCCATCTGGGGGGACAGGTGGTGAGAGATCGAGAGATCTCGTGAACTCGAGAGTTCGCAGGTTGAGAGTCCAAACATTGGGTACTCCAAGTCGCGAGGTAGCGAGAGAAGGACAACCGTCGTATCCAGATCACAGGATGACCGTTGGATCTGCGCGGGGGATCACATGTGGCGAGAGATCATCATCTCGCTGACTGGAAATTCAAAGGAACAGTGAGATGCGAGATCGCGATTTAATCAAGGACCATTGGATCAAGAGGACGCGTGGTGAAAGATCAGAGCACCATAAAACTCCATCTCGGAGTTTCGCCTTTCGCGACTTGGAGTGACGAAAATATCCATCTTATGATCAGCGAGATGATAGATCACGAAATGATCCTGACCTTCAATACATCAAAAGATGTGGACCATTGATTTAAGCTCCATCTCGGAGTCTCACCTATCGCGACTTGGAGTAACGAAAATCTCCAACAAAGGAACAACGAGATGCGAGATCACGATGAGATCAGGACCGTTGATTCACCAAGATCATGAACCATCGATCAGGGTCAATGAATATCAAGAGTTCGACTATCTCAGAGAAGACGAAGAGTCTTAAAATGCCAGAGAGACCGAGGAATCTCAGTATAACATACAGTGATGCTAGACACGCGAGGCGAACCACCAGAGAAGCTGAAGAGTCATGATGATAATCAGACAGAGCACTCGAGAGGTGGAGGATAACGTGCAGAGTCAGCATGCAGAAGCATTGCGAACACTGCATGCACAAGGTGCACAGAAGCTACAAATACATGGTATAGAGAAGAGATGGAGGGGTGTCACTGTTAGAGTTTGCAGTGGTTGCTTTTGTTGAAGGTGATTCTTGTATGAAGAAGGAGGAAAGTGCAGTAGCTGAATTGCACAGAAGAGGATCTGTGCAGTGAATGGACATGGTGCACAAAGCATAAAAAGAAGAAGAACAGATAGCGCAAGTCATGTGTGCAGGAAGGCAATGAGGCAGACAGAGCAATGAGATGCAGCAGAACAATGATAAGTCGGGTAAGCCATTGTTGAACATTATATCATTGTAATAAGTTTCAGAAGCAAAGATTTATATTTCAGGGTGGTTGGGAGGTGCTAGGGAGGACTGTTGTCCTCAGAGGTTCAAGTAGGTGCTTGAACACTGGGAGTTGGTGCTTCCTTCTAGTTGGTGCTAGAGAAACCAGGGAGTTGGTGCTTCCTTCTAGTTGGTGCTAGAGAAAAAATAGAGTCGGTGCTCTCAGCAAGTTGCATCTTGCAAAACAGAGGTTGTAGCCTCATTATGAGTTGGTGCTCATATGTATGATAATGTAAAGAATGTAACTATTACTTATCATATAAAGATAAAGAGGTTTTTACCCTGTATGGGTTTCCTCGGGAAATATCTGTCTCTATGTTTCTCATATATGTGACTGATGTTTAATGTGCCATTGTTTATTTCCCTGCGTTATTGTGATCATCATTTAGTGTTTCAGCAAAGAGTTTAAAAGAAGCATAATTGTTTAAGCTCACAGTAAAAACTAATTCATCCCCCCCTCTCAGTTGTCCAACAATTGGTATCAGATCTGGCCCCTTTTATCTAAAGGTAGATCCTAGAGCTTAAACATGTCAAGCCATGAAGGAAATTCAACCAATAAGGCCCCTCTGTTCAATGGAACAAACTTTACCTTCTGGAAAGTTAGAATGAGAACCTACATAATGGCTTTAGGT
>ML806228.1:0-19065 GCA_009831015.1 Picea engelmannii | reverse complement strand
TTTCATCATCTCCATATGATTATCCATGTTTTTCATTTCCATCATTTATACCACCTTCCATATCCAACATGTTTCATTATATCCTTTATTTCAATAAAAACAACCTACAAGGTTATTCTACAGGATCATCCTACAGGATTCTACAAGATCAAGCTAACAACGCAAATTCTACAAATAATGGAAGAAAATTAGAGTCAAGACCAACATCAACAATTCAAATTTTAATATCAGTAATAGAACCACCTTCTCCAACCATGTTTTACATCAAATATACCCTTGGAAAAAAAAATTAAATCTACAAGATACTTTGTATCCTATAGAAAATATTTAGCATAGCATAAACAAATCTACATGATTCTATGTATCCTTTAGAACAATTGGAGACTGTGATATCCCACTTCATTATAGATCTGATCTCGTGGATGACATCAAGAGAATCTAAACACACCATCATGAATACAAACCACCATTGCCATTACTCCAACCACCTGCAAGGAGAAAAATCAATGTGGATGCAAAGGTAAACACAGGTAACATAACTATCTATCCTCTTAAAATTTAACTAAGATTTGTACATATCTATCTATGCTTATTTCGTATGGTATAACATTTATTAAGTCTATATGGTGATAATAACAAGGATGTTCATGTCTTGTCAATGGGGGTGGCGATAATTCGTGCCAATATTTGAATTGGCATGTGGAGATTAAATGGTTTAAGTGAAGGTTCATTGATATGGATTAATAAGCGTGAATTAAGGAATCATAAAAACATCAAGACGACTGTTGTGAAAATAAATCAGTCCAATCCGAGATTTGGGGGCACAATTTGGAGTTAAAGAGAAATAGGAGAACCATTTTGAAATTAGAATAAAGAAGGGGTAATTCAAGTTGTGTGGAAGCAAGAAGATGAGCTTGCAGGTGAGGAAGGAAAACAAAAATCTCCTAATTAGAGAATTTAAGGATGCCACGAGAACATAATCGCTTCAGGTAGCCATGAAACCCTAGGAAAATAAATATATATACAATATCAACATTTTCTACAATTATTTCAATCTTTATTATTTTTTAGACTTATCGGCAGTGTTGGAGGTTTTATGGGTTCTTGAACAACAAGAAAATCGTATATTGTAGAAACATGATTTTTTCTTCATCAGTCACAGTCATGTAGAGAAGTTCTAAAAACAATCTACTCTCCTTGTGTTAAATTCTCCTTAGTTGTTGTCAAAATGATTATGTTTATAGGCCTATGGTCGAATCCTTTCAACACTAGATTTTTTGTGAGTATTTGAAAACGGAGCCTGTAGAATCTCGATTTACATATTTCCTATAGGAATGGCTGCAGAGAAACATACCGACCTAGGAATTGTTAAGAAAAAACTTGTTTTTCTTCTTTTCTTCGAAACAAAACCTTTGCTAAAAAAATTTGATCACCATGTTTTCCTAAAAACCAACTCAATTTGTCATCCTCTTTAAGGAACATTTCAACTTGAAAATTCTACAGGAACCCAGTAACCAACCTTTCTCTCTTCTAAAAAAATCAACTCATTATCCTTAACAACAATCAAGGGAGCTAGATTCAAAAGGAGAGAACCAACATGGCCTTATAGGGTTTATGATAAGCCTGATATAGTAGAATTTTTTTAGAGATGTGATTGGTTGGGATACTTTGAAAAACTCAGAGGATTTCATGATGAGGTATCCATAGATTTTTCTCAAAATTTACAGAATATACAAGAAAATGAATGTGTGACCATAATAAGGGGACTAACAATTAGAATTAATGAGGCCTCCATCAACAAAGTTTATAGTCTTCACTTAGGCATCCCTTGGGATAAAAAAGAGAGGAAAGAAGCCACTAATGCCAAAAATGCATTCTTCCTTCGAAATGAGAAACCTAATGAGGATAAAAATGGCATCAAAAGGGAAAGCCTCCCTCACACATTTCTAGAAGTAGCATATCATATCATAAAATACATTACATGTGAGGCCAGGATGAGTGTGGTATATGATTACCACTTTATACTATTGAACTAGCTCAAGCACCTTCCAAATCAGGAATCCCACCTGAACCTAAGCACCCCTTACTTCCTCATTCAATAATTAAAAGTCATGGGTCTAAAAGTAAAAAGAGGAAAAACAAAACACTTAGCACATCATGGAATCATCAAGATGATAGTTTCATATGCCATTAGGAGTTTGAGGCACAAAATGTTGTGGGAATATTTCATAAAAATGGATCAATATGCATTTAAATAGGTTCAGGAAGCTATGAATGAAGAGGAAAAGAAAAAGGGAGAAGAACCTAAAAAATTCACCACACCCAAAAGGTCAAAACAACAAAAGAAAAAACATAAGTTAGATGAAAAATACAAGGAAGTGAATGATGGTTTGACCGATTTAGGAACCCCCACTATCATCCCCTTGAATATCACTAGTGTAGAATGGGTACATCCCAAAAGAAGGAGTTCTAGTAGAATAAAGAGTCAAAAGAAGGAAATTCCAGTGTCAACCAGTCCACTCACCATCACATCCCAAGTGGAAGAGGTCAAGGACTCTCCTAATCCAGAACTTCCAAAAGAAACAAAGGGGAAAGAACCTCAAGATGAGACAATGGTGAAATAAGGGAAACCATGGAAGCGACATCCGCATTAGCCAACAATGTCGCATGCACTACAACATCAAACCCTTCAAACACATTGTATTGTGAGATGTTTCCCCACTTGAAGTTTGTGATTTTTTTCTAGGAAAACCATATATGTGGAAGAATCATGATGTTTATGAATATAGGCCACATAGTGTCATTATTACTTTGGGATATCAAATCTACAGGGTACCGGAGGTAGTCCCAAATATTGCAGTCTCTTTGATCTCCTCGAAGTTGTGCAAAAAGGTGGTTTATCTAACCAAGAAATTTATCCTTTGTATGGTTCAATCAGAAGGTGAACAAAAGGTCACTACATCTTCCAAAACCTTTGCATGGGGTCTCTTTTCCCAATAAAAATAGGTGGATGAAATATTCAAGGAGTATAAAGACACATTCACCTCTCCTATTGGGATGCATATGTTCTATCAAGTAAAGAACTCAATTGATCTGAAGCTTAGTGCTCCTCTTCCTAATGGCCTTGTCTACAGGAATTATTTTATGGAGAATGAAGAAATTAAACGTCAGCTCCAAGAGCTAATTCTGAAGCGTCACATTAGACCAAGATCCTCACCTTGCAGGAGCCCAATTGTTCTAGTATAGAAGAAGGACGAGACATGACAACTTTGTATTGATTACAAAGCCCTGAACAAGATCACAATCAAGAATCGGTACCCGATTCCCCATATTGATGATATTCTCAATTTGATAAAGGGAGCCAACTTTTTCAGTAAGATTGATCTAAAGTCAGGTTACCACCAAGTGTCGATTGAACAAATTGATGTGTGGAAGACAACCTTCAATTCCAAAGAAGGCCTCTTTGAGTGGTTGTTCATGCATTTCATCTTGAATAATGCCCCAACCACATTCATGGATGATATATTGCATCCATTCAAAAAATGTTTTGTGGTTGTATATTTGGATGGCATCCTCATCTTCAAAAAGACTTGGGAGGAACATTTGGAGCATATTCAACAGATATTGGGCACCTTGCGAAAACACAAGTTCTATGCCAATTTGGAGAAGAGTTCCTTAGGCATGTAAAGAATCCAATATTTGGGACACATCATGGATGAGTAGGGTGTACATGTGGATCCAGCCAAGATCCAAGTCATCCGTGATTGGTCGGCCGTGAAAACAGTGACCGAGCTCTGTAGCTTCTTGGGCCTTGCTAACTTCTACCGAAAGTTTGTGTTGAGTTTATCTCGTATCACTTGGACCCTAATCCAAGTGACAAAGGGTGGCATGAAGGAAACTTTTGTGTGGTCCATGCCCCAATAAAAATCATTCGAGGATATGAAATCCTGCCTCTTCTTAGCACCAATCCTCATTCTTCCAGACCTACAATGACCATTTGAGATTGATATAGATGCTTCAAATTATGTTATCGGTACAATCCTCACTCAGCATGGGAATCTGGTCGTCTATAAAAATTGAACTCTATCTAATGTTGTTCGAAGATACCCCACCTATGAAAAAGAGATGTAGTACATTGTGTAGACATTTCGACAGTGGAAGCATTACATTCTAGGTAAGGAAACGATCAGCCACACTAATCACAGGCCTCTGTAATTCATGTAGACACAAGGAAATTTAAAAAATGACCTCCATTAGAAGTGCTCTGCATACCTGAAAAAATTCCAATTGAATATCAAGCGCACAAAGGGTAGCACCAACCATGTCGCAGATTGCCTCAATTGAACCCCAGTGGCAGTGCTAACCAAAATCCTTAACTCATGTTGAAATGAGACATATGGATGGACATAATTATATAATAATGGCTCTGAATTTTCTACTTCCTATCAGACATTGAGCGTAGGAAAAATAGTTCCCAACTTTCATCTCTAGGATGGATTATTATTCCATCTAAACTATCTTTGTGTTCCTTCAAGAAAGAGTGAAAAGTTGATCTGGGAAGCTCATTACAGTTGGGAAGAGGGATATTTTGGTGTAGAAAACATAGTGACAGTACTGCAGAATCATTTTTATTGGTCGAATCTTCGACAATATGTTCGCAAGTACATCGGATCTTGCACCGCCTATGCCATTTCCAAGATCGCCATCAAGAAACAGGGTCTATACACCCCTCTGCCTACTCTGTCTAGGCCTTGGGAGTACATATCCATGGACTACATGTCATTTCTACCTTCACCCAACATGGGAATGATTGTATCTTCATGGTCATTGATCGATTCTCTAAGATGGAAATTTTAGCACCCTGCAATAAGAGTGTCATAGTCGAGGCCACAACCAAGCTCTTCTTCACACATGTTTGGGCTCATTTTGGGCTACCATAAAATATTATCTTTGATTGAGACAGTAGGTGAATAAGAACCTTTTGGTCTAGCCTATGGTCGATGGTGGACACCAAGATGACCAAATCGACTGCCTTCCACCCATAGACTGATGGACAAACCAATGTAGTCAACAAGATGATTGTCCATATCCTACGAATGTATAATTCCAAACATCCATGCACATGGGATTAAATCCTTCCTTATGTTCAACATAGCTACAACAGAGCCCTCCATAGTTATATTGGCCATATCCCTTTTAGGTGTGCTTGGGGTTCCAAACATTGGCCCCCATTGATGTAGCTCTTCCCATTACAGTCGCACAGGAAGAGTCCTCCCATGCTTAGACAAAGGATAATCTGGTAGCCAATTTTTTTGAGTTCATCCAACACATCCAAAAAAAAAATCATGATATTGTGCAGAAAGCCAATGCCAAGTACAAGTAGTGCCATGATCAACATCGGGTACCGCACAAATTTTAGGTGGGAGACAAGTCTGATTACATTTGCAGAAAAAGTGCCTTAGAGGACCCCATCGGAAGTTGCTCCCACTTCTATATGGGCCTTACACCATCACCAAGGCTATGGATGAGAATTATTTTGAATTAAGTATTCCTCATTTCCTTGGCATGCACCTGGTATTTAATGTGGAACTACTCTGACCATATTTTCCACCTTTCTTTGACACTTCAGATATGGTCAAGAAGTTGTTCCCTACATAACTCAATCCTTCCTACATCGAACATGCAACATTTTATTATATCATGGACACCAAGACAAAGTACACCCACCAATAGACTATCAAACTATATTGGGTCGTCAAAGCAGGGAATTTTCTTCGTCAGGGCAAGTGGCCCACTAGGAGTCAGGTTCAACAAAATTTTCCTCATCTGATGCGAGCACTTGATGTAATGGAGAGAATTTCTTCCTAAGGAGGGAGGAATGATCCAGGTGGATATCGGTGGCCACCCACCTATTCCACTGGCTCAAAGACCAATTTCCATTTTGGAAATTTGTTTTCTAGTTTTTTGGGTCCTAAAACTTTTGGTTTGGTTTGAGGCCCTAAATAACGTTTTTTGGGCATGCCATAGTCACCTTATAGAATTTATCTAGAGTGTGATGGAAACATGTGTAGTCCTATCATTTTTGTTTTCAATGAGTTATCATGCACCTACAATGGAGATTGTATGCAAACGTTACGACTTCGAGAAGTTGATGTACCAACTTACCCCATCGGGGCCCACATGAATTTTGGCGCTTCATCTCCTATGGTTAGTGGGTGTTTAGGGTTTTTTAATTTATGATTTATGTTAAAAAAATTCCTTTGAAGCCTCATTTTAACCAGTTTCTTTCAAATGAGAATATCCGGCACATCTCTTCTCGGAGATAAGTTACCATCATTCTAGATAGCTTGTGTGATTTTGCATTTTATAGTATTTTTTATTTGAGACAATCATTAATAGAATCTAAGCTTTATTGTATTACTTTGTTCCTTTCCATATCTATGTATAATTTATTTATTTTTATCTATGTTATATATCTTCTTTCATATCGTTCCTAAAATAATCTAGATCATTAATTCACTAATGCTAATTAAATAATTTCCTTAAATAAAACTCAACTCACTAATAAAATCACTTTACTTTAATTAAACAAAAGTCTCAAGGAGAGAAGTATTTGGATGATTTCCACATGCTAGACATGAGCCAATGTGCAAGTACCTATCTGATTCTACATACATCAACACTCCCTCTTATAAAGGAAGGTACTTCTACCACCTAGATGTGGCTCTATCTTTTATACCATATTTGCTACCATGTCTCCTCTCCAATCCATTTTATTTGTTTCTTCCTATGAAATAGAAGTTATCTCTACAATATTTCTAGGACCCATATTCAAATACTTCCCTCTTATCATGATCCTATAAGCCTCTTACTTCTAATCATTCTGCATGGGAATCTCTTACCATGAATCCTTGTTGATAACTTGGAAGGTTTCTCCTTCCCACCTGAACTTGATGGCTTAATCCCTCTAAGCTAATCAAACTTTGAATCTACCTGCTCTTTGTTCTATGCCACTCTATTTCTTTCCATGGCTTGCATAGGCTGACCCTTTATCCTATATAAGTTTCTCTTTCTAACTCCAAAAATAGGTTCTTTATCTGAGCTACATCCTATGGGCTTGATCAGTGCCTGTCCATCCTAGAACACTATGTCAAATCCATTCTTCTCAATCATTGATACTGAGAGCACACTTCTCCTAAAGTTTGGCACCCATAACACATACATCACTCTCAACATGCCTCCCGACTCCATTTGGAATGGTACCATTATATATCACTTTACTGCATGCTTGATCCCCATACCATGTTCCACATGCACATATGAGTTTGACACTATGAAGATCTCAAACAACTTCCATGCTCTTGTCATATGACATGTGGCTCCACTATCTAATATCCATGCACCAACTAATATGGTTCCCAAGGAAGTCTTGGAAAAAAGTAATAACTATGTTTGTTCAAACTTCTTGGAAAACTCATCCATTTGATTCTTTGTCAATACAACTACTTCTAGTTTCCTCCCATTTCCACCATTTTGCTTCTTTGGATATTGTCCTACATAATTCCCAAACTTGTGACATGACAAACACTTGAATTTTCTCATGTATTTATTCTTATCATCTTGAGAGGTATAGTATCCACTGAGAATATTCTTGAACTTTCCCTTATTTTCCTGGTTGGAAAGAGAAAGGTTTTCATCATCATTTTTGTGTTGACCTCCATTCAATTATTCATATCAAAATTCTTCCTAAACAAATTCATCCCACAACCTCATCAAATCAGGGAGGTTATCATGTGCCACAATATATTTTTTGAACAATGTACATTTATTCATGAACCATTTTAGTGTTGGCCTCGCCATTTATGAATTAGTCATAATCTCCCCAACTACATCCAGTTCATATCGAACCTATCAGATCTGGGTGAGATAAGTTGTCACCATGTTTTATCGTGTCATCTTTGTGTCTTTGAGCTTCTCTCTTAGCACTATATTTTGATTCTCATTCTTACCCTGAAATAAACCCTTCAGAGCCTCCCACATATCCTTGGAAGTTGTCTTTCCTGATAAATAATAGATCAAATGATCCTTCACTCCATCTATAATTATGCACCTTGATTTCACATCCTTCTGATTATGGATCACCAGTTCTTATGCATCTATTGGAGGAGTGATATGAGTATTAGAAAATTCCCATATCATGTTCTCCATAAAAACCAACATGATTCTCTCCTTCCAACTAATGTAGTTGCAAACCCCATCCAACCTATCCTTGAATTGCAATCTAGTTGCCATCTCCAGGATTTGATATAATAACCTTCCGCTGAAACTGCCATTGTACTGTCTTGTATGATCTCTTCCCATGATATCTTCGCTAACAACGTAGTTTTTACATTAATACTTGTGTTGTTCCACACAAATTCTAACCGAATACACACACTATCCTCGATGAACGATATGACTACAGTACGGTTATTTCCTTGAAATATTTCCTTCAATTTCTTATTGTTGGTTATCGATCTCATAATATCTCCTTTCAGATATGATAAATCTACTACAAAAGACTATTATCGATCCTTCAAACACCCACCGCGACACTCCTGATCCAACAAATATATCTTTGTGCAACCTAAGATTGTCTCCCTCTTAGAGAAACTTCTCTAATACCATGTTGAAATTTCCTTTAACCCAACACCTGAAATTTAATTCCAAATAAATCATTTATTTAATAAAAGAACAATTGATATATCACCTAAACATTTACAGCAAAAACAATACTAGAAACCAAAATATCATGGATAATACAAAAACATATTCTTCCCATCAACTAATATTATCATTCAAATAACTTTAAAGCTTACAAGGGCTCCCTTACTAGCAAAAATTCCCAAATAGAAAAGAGACAAAGTACATCAAAAATTGTCTCGGTAATATGTTGTCAAACCTATTGTATGATCTTGTACAGCAACATCGTGACTTTTACCCAGATACCCATGTTGTCATGCACTATCTATGTGAATGTAACACTAAAACCCGCATTGTTCTGCGTGACTTGTACCACAATACCTTCATTGTCTATGACATCCCATCCTTCTATTGTATTATTTTTCTCTCTCTTCATTTGGCCTAGATCTTCAAATGGAATTCATTCTCCACCTATCCAATATCTGTTTGAATCACATTCCTCTGTGATACAACTCTCTCTACATCAACACTTGGATTAAATTCTCTTCACTCAATCAATGAGATGTCCTCACTCATACATTGTATCATGTGTAATAAAAGGTCTTTCTTTTCTTCTACACTACCAAATGACTCCTCTCTAGCAAAATTCATTCTTTTCTATCTCTATGTGAAAAGTGTCTTCTCCTTTACCCTAGCCTCGTTTTTATAAGATTGAGTTATGAACTAACCCTAATCTCCAAACTAATTAACGGTTGAGATTACTTCTCACATCACTTGATATCAATGACTATTATTTAATTTACTAATGATAATTAAATCATTTCCTTAAATAAAACTCAACCCAATAATAGAATAACTTTACTTTAATTAAAGTAAAGTCTCAAGGATAGAAGACTTTGGACAATTTCCACATTCTATACACAAGCCAATGTGGAAGTACCTGTCTGATGCTATGTACACCAACATCATTCGTAGTTGATCCAACAAATGGCCTATGGTTGAGGGTGTGGCATATTTTTTAGGTTCAACCTTTTCATGACCTCTATTGAGAATAGGTTCTTCTAGTTACCATTGTCAACAACGAAATCGAGTGGGTTCCCCTTCACCCTCATCCGTGAGTGGAAGAGGTGCTTTCGTTCTTCAATATCCTCTAGTTCCTATGGATATACCTTTGTGGTAGTGATGGTGACATTGGGTTCTATGTCAATGATCCATTTTCCTTTATCTAGTTTTGAATTAGAGTGTGAGTTGGCATATGACTCTAAGGATTTCATCTCAACCAACAATGATTGTTTGGAGAAACATTCATCATTGTTGTGCCAATAGATTTTGTGTAACTCACACCACTTTGAAGTTTCCTTATTCAATTTCTAGTTACCCTTCTATGCTTGTGGCTTGGACTAGTTGTCCTAGGGCTGGCTATCTTTTCTATGTACTTTACTCTGGGAGTTAGGTCCTCCTTTATTGTTCTTATGCTACAACGGGTTTGCATAATTGAAATCCTTATTATTATTTTTCTTGAACTTTTTCTCGATCTTGAAAACATATCAGTAAGTGGATCCTAGTGATGATATTTCTAATAACTCTATATTTGTTTTTGTAATACCACTAGGTTGAACCAAAACCGAGATGTATTTACATATGTGCACATAGGTTGGTGAGCCAGAAAATTATTGGGCCAGTGAGAATGTTTTGTATGATCTAATTTCACTATATTTTTAATGAAAAACATCACTGTTGCAGACCATCCTAACAAAAAAGAGTTTGGGGGGATAAAATCCACTAGATGGGAAAAGGGGGCTAAGGGTATAGGAAGTGAGGTAATCCATGGGGCTTAAACCAAGGATATATTAATAAAATATTTCTAACAAAGAAAAAAGACATGAACATGATTTTTTCCTAAGTCTTTAGAAAGGGGAACGAATCACCAAGTGGTTCAAAAGGAGGTTTGGGGAAGTGAAAAGTGGCACTTCATGAGAATGAAAATAAAATAACAAACCATAATGCATTTTAGGGGATTCCATTCACTCTTTTTTTGGAAATATGTTGTTCTACTCTCCACCATCCATACCATCCTTTGCTACTATTGTACACACTCTCTTCCTTCACCATTCTTTCTTGAGGATGCGTGAAGCGGGTGTTGTTGGGAAGTAAACTGAAGAAGTGGGTTGTCAGCCCCATGTGCATTTCTCTCTAGGTGAGAGAAACATTTTTTAAGAAGTGGTTTGTCAGGCCCATGGAATTCTCTCCAGGTGAGAGAAATGTCAATAATTTGATTCCCAAGGTGCTAAAATGCATCTACAAGGTTCTAAGAATTCATTTTTTTCCTATTGTTGAAGCCCTAGAAGGGAAGTGGGGAAACCGAAGGAATGTTGAGCGGAGAAGGGGCACACTTCCCAGGGTTGGACAGGCATGTGGGGAATGAAAGACTGTAGGTTGGTTGTTAAACTTAGAACCTGAACTAGAATATTGTTGTAACTAAGAGACCTTACCTAGATATGACATTCTTTCCCAATTGGATTTTAATCCCAAGCTCATGGTGACCTGCTATCACTTTTGTGGGAAGAAGTTTCTAAGGCTGGGAGGAAATTCAGAGGTCCACATGCAATTTGTGGCTTAATTACATAGATAAGTGTTTATCATGCATTTTTCTTAATAACTGTATGTATAAATATGTACTCCTATGTTAGATACTTAATGTGCAATTTTCATGTACTTATAACATGGGTATTGTTGTGTTAAATTATACTCAAAATATATGTTGTTAAACTAGTACATGAATTGTAATTATATATTTCTTGTTATGGGTTTTTACTATCGTAATAATCCTTGAACATTTTGGTTGTTATATTACCATCAATGTATAATTTCTATTATGTTTACAAAGAAATCATAATTGTGTGTTTTTATATGGTTTCACTTGCTTATACATGTTTATTTATATGGGCATTGCTAGTACTTTTCCTATCTCTTCTCATATGCAAAGTGTTTCCTTTAATTCCATGACAACATAGTGGAAATATAGAATTTCAAGGCTAAAATTGCCTCTATGTCATTATGAATAGCTTGTGGAATGAAAATTCCCCTAGTGAGTGATGAGGAGTAAATAGATTATAGTCTCAGACTGATAGTTAAGGGTAAATTTTAATAGAACCTAGAAAAATTGATTAAGTCCAGAATCAAACTATTGAAACTTACATATTTTTGTGCTTTTCTCAGATGAATCACAATCATCGATCTGGTATGGATATTTTATCATGCCCATTGATCATATTCCCTCATGCTTGATATCTTGAAAAGGATTTAGGTCAATCACCACCATTGGATCCATTGGAGAATAATCAGAGAGATCATGCTCATTGATCATTGAAGGGGCCATCAAAGACTCTGGTCAAAGTATCCCCAGAGACCAAGAGAAGATCCACTTCGAAGGAAGGGTTCCAAGGATCAATCAAAACTGTTAGATCGATTAGGATGAGAGTTGAACGATCTAATTCGTTGATCACGGTGGGGTCATCGTATTAGTATTGGATAAGGTACTCTGGTGTTGAGGCTCTGAGGATAAATCCAAACCTTTGATTGGAGAATAGTTAGGATGTAATATTGGTCGTCGATCGACATAGAAAACCCTTATACTTGATCGAGAAGAAGGTTGATGTCCTTCTCACATCACACTGACGGAAGAGGCCTACATGTATAAGGAGGACACATGGAAATTTATGTTTGGTAGAGGTAGCAGGGGTGGGTCCCTGTCGAGTCCAAGCAAGGTAAAGGGGCTTTAATCTTGGTTGTTTATAAGATTTGGAGATATATGATCCTGAACATTGGTTGGAGTGTGTTTCCATCGGAGCATTCTGGGGAAAGGATGTTGGAGAACTTCGATGGGAGGACTTCAAGGAGAATTCCTGCCCTCCATTGGAGGCCAACTTAAAGTAGTTATGGCCATAGATTTTGGTGGGTCTTTTAGGAAGAGGACAAGAGGAAGGTGACATTATACTAACAAGAATGAAATCACCCTACCAATGGGTAGAGAACAAGTTTCATCACCTAGAGGGATGTGCCAAATTCTCAGTGATGACATGTATGCCATGTCATCCCATGTAGAGATTCCATGTTTTAGGTGGAAACTATGACACGTGGCAATATGTTTAGCACTCAGGGGATGAAAATTGATGTGGCATGTGTGCCACATGTCAATCTAGGTGGAAGAATTGGGAAGGGACACATGTCTTGGATGCCAAATCATATGCCACATAGGATATTGTTTAAGCGAGGCTAAGGAGGAGTGATGTCAGGATGACGAGGGGATGCCAACGTTCCTATAGAAGGACATGTGGAAACCCATAAATCGTATACCTTGTCAATGTCATTCTTCAGGACAGGTGGATAAATCCTATCCTTCATATTATCAGTGATAGATCTCAGTTGTCCATTGGAGGAGGATGGTCAGAGTGGATTGAAATTGCAAAAGATGGATTACTTTGATAGTAGTACTCCGAGGAATGATCAAGGTTGTCTATCGGAGGAGGACCACGAGGCACAAAAACTATCAATCTATTATGGGATCCACCTGATTGAATGCGAAGATGTTTGGAAAGGTTCTTAAACTACATGCAAACTTAGAATCCAACAACAATCCTAGCCATAGATGTTTTGATTCCTAGGGCATTCTTATTCGTTGGGGTGTTGTTGTTGGAACTAGATGTCGGACCTAGTTTTTGGAGTGCACAGAGTAGTCTAAAGTGGAAATTCTCTGGTAGGGGGGGTTCCAATAGCAAGGAAGAAGTGGTTTGGAAGTTCGATATGCGTGGTTTCGATGAACGATGTGGAAACTTCCACATCGGCTTCCACATTTGTACTATGTCAGTGCCACAATAGGTGGTACACATGGCAGAAATCCATGTGGTTTCCATGTGGCGTTGAGGTGGACTTGTGGAAAGATAACCAAAACTTCGGAGGGTTGTAACTCTTGATCCATAGGTCAAAATTCAGCATAGTTACATTCATTAGAAATCTCTCGACGAGAAAAATCATTCTATGAAGTTTAATTTGAGAAAAGAAGTGGTTGGAAAAATAAATAAAAATTCACCCCATCATCCTAAATGGTACCTAGGGGACCGAGTGGCATTACAAAGTGGTATTATAGCTTTGGTTTCAACACTAGGCCTAGATAGGCCAAATATCAGTTATAGGATTGATGTATTAATGCTAAAATGAGTTTAGTAGTTACAAATTTCTAATTATTTTTGTTTAAAAAATATTACTACCTGCATAGATTTTGCAGAATTAAGAGTATATATCCCAAATCAGAGACCAAAAGTAATGATAGAAATGGAAGATACTTAGAGGATTTACAACCATGAGGAGGAATTCATGGGCCAGTGGATCTTTGAGAAACGAAGTGGTTGGAAAAATCAAATTTTTTTCACCCCATCATCCTAAATGGTACCTAGGGGATCGAGTGACATTACAAAGTGGTATTATAGATTTTGTTTCAACACTAGGCCTAGATGGGCCAAATATCAATTATAGGATTGATGTATTAATGCTAAAATGATTTTAGTAGTTACAAATTTCTAATTATTTTTGTTTAACAAATATTATTGCCTGCATAGAGTTTGCATAATTAAGAGTATATATCCCAAATTAGAGACCAAAAGTAATGACAGACATGGAATATACTTAGAGGATTTACAACCATGAGGAGGAATTCATGGGATAGTGTATCAACATGGGTAATGAAATAACTGAATCCAATGGACGTGATGAAGGTAAAGAGGGAAGCATAAACTTGGTGGAAACTATCAAGAATCTGCAAAAATATGTCTGAAGTTATAAAGAAGATAATGAGAGGCTTAGGAAAGCCAAGGAACAACAACATGATTTCAACATCAAGTTGTTACAAATCCTAGACATAATAGAGAGGAAACTGGATAAGGAGTCAAATTCTAGCAAGGAAAAGGGGCATAATTCCTATGACAAAAGAAGTGAGTCAAGGAGTGATGATAGACACCATCTGCACTTGCCTAAACATTAAGCTAGGAGGGCATCTTGTAGCACAATCTCATCCCATGTAAAGAAGCATAAGAAGAAAATATTAAACCTCCTATATGTGATGGTGATCACAAGAAGGATGAGGATGCAAAGACCTGGTTGATGGGTATGAGAAAACAATTTCAACTACATAATTATTCCTCTCAGGAAAAAGGGAGAATAACAATTTACCAACTTAAAGGAAAAGCATCAATGTGGTGGTATTAGTTTGTACAAGTGCAACACATTGATGAAAACAAAGTTACTTGGAGGGAGTTCAAGAGATATTTTGAAAATAAATATTTAACCAAACAATACTATGATAGGAAAATGAAAGAGTTATTTGAACTCAAACTTGGAAGCATGACCATTGATGAGTATGAAAGAAGATTTTTAGAGTTGTTGAAATATGTGCCTTTTATCAAGGATGAATAAGTGAATATGAAAAGGTACCTAAGTGGGATTTTATCATTTATCGACGATAACATACAATAGGATGATTCTAAGACACTGGAAGATACTATAAGGATAGATACATTTCTCTATGATAAGAATAGAGGAAGACCCAATTTCCAAAAGAATTGGGAGGAAAAGAAGAAAATAAAGATGGAACATAGGAGAAAGGGAAGCAAACCATCATTTTTTAGAAATAACACTCAAGCAAAAATAGTTTTCAAGGATCCCAAGATGACTGAAACCATGGTACAAAGACCAAGGCATCAACCAATGAAGTGTTGGGATTGTAATGTAGGCCACATGTATCGGTATTTTCCTCATAGATCTTAAAAAGGGAGGCATATTCAAAATGTACAACAAGATGAAACAGTGGAACACATGGGAAGAAATGTACCCAAAATTTATGCAACCCTAGACAACAAGTAGACCGAGTTTTAGTCTCACATGGTTAAAGTAGAAGCTAGCGATAGGAGATAAAACGAAAATTAATGAAATGTGTAGGGCATGTTCAGTGAACATGAATGGGTTGGATACCAAAGAAGACCTAAAAATCATACCCTTGGGATCTTATGATTTCCTCATTAGTATGGATTGGATAGATAAGCACCATGTTATCTTGGATTGTTACAATAAATCCTTTACCTTCTTGGATGAGGAGGAAAAATTGAGAATAGTACAGGGTATTCCAAGAGTTGTAACTATGAAATAATTTTTAGCCCTACAGCTGAACAAAAGTTTTAGAAACGGATGTCAAACATTTGTAGCATGTGTGCAGGAATAACCTAAGGAAAATGTGACAAACATTGAGGACTATGAAGTCCTAAAAGAATTTAAATATGTGTTTGAAGAAATTCCCAGGTTACCACCCAAACGAGATATCAATTTTCAATTAATTTAATGCCTAGAGAAGATGAGCATACCATAGTTGAAGGAGCTACAAATGAATCCTAAATAAATTCTGAAGAAAGGGTATATCCACCCAAGTGTGTCACCTTTGGGTGCACCAGTGATGTTTGTGAAGAAGAAGGATGGTACCTTGAGACTTTTTATCGATTTCAGACTGTTAAATAAAATAAACATAAATAAAAGATATCATTTTTCGAGAATAGATGACCACTTTGATTAGTTGAAGAATGAAAAGGTATTTTCCAAGATATATATCAGATATAGATATCATCAAGTGAGAATTAAAGAAGAGGATATTAGTAAGAATTCCTTTATAACAATGTGTAGCCACTATGAGTTCACAGTGGTTCCATTTGGATTGTCAAATGTGCCAGTTGTTTTCATGTGTTTAATGAATGGTGTATTCAAAGAATAATTGGATAAGTTGGTCATTGTCTTTCTGGATGAAATTATTGTCTATTCCAAATTTGAATAAGAGCATGAACAAAAGTTGAGGATGGTGGCACAAGAATTGAGAGAGCATCAACTTTATGCCAAGTTGAGGAAGTGCTCGCTTTTCCAGAAGCGGATTCATTGGGCCATATCATTTCAGAGGAAGGGATGGCAGTCGATATGAAAAATATAAAATCCATTGAAGGATGTCCAACACCAAGAAATGTCTCTGAAGTAAGGTATTTCATGGGACTTGTGGGTTACTATAGGAGGTTCATTGAAGGGTTTTCTAGAATTGCACACAAAATCACATCTCTACAGAAGGAAGGTGTGAAATTTGAATGGACACTTGAGTGTGAAGGAATATTTCAACATCTGAAAATCTTGATGACAAGTGCACCGATTCTAAAAATTGTTGATCCTAATGAATATTTTATTGTTTGCATCAATGCATGCAAAGAAGGGCTTGGTGGAGTCCTTAGTCAGAATGGTCATGTGGTGTGCTATGAATCAATGAAGCTAAACGAACATGAGTGATTGTATACCACTCAATATATGTAGATGCAAACTATTGTTAATTCTTTGAAAATGTGGAGGCACTACTTTATGGGTAGAAATTTTGACTTGAGAATAGATCAAATCATTCTGAAATATTTATTCGGACATCCAACCTTGAATTCCAGGAAAAGAAGATGGTTATAATTCCTTAGCGAATATGAATTTGATATTAAGCACATCAAAGGTAAAGAGAACAAGGTGGTGGATGCACTCAATAGAAGAGTACATGAAATGCATGATATAACCATTAGCGTGTGAAAATATGATTTGGAAAATAAAATTTTAGAGGCTGCAAAATCAGATCAAATGTATTTAGAATTAAAAATAAAATTACAACAAGGAAAAATGCAGTAGAAAATGGAGAATTATGAGCTGAGGGAAGATGAAACCCTCATGTTCAAGGGAAGAATTTATGTGCACATGATCAGGAGTTGGAAAAATTGGTATTATTAGAAATGCATAAAGTGAATTATGTTGGGCACCCAGGATACCAAAATACCATTACAACAGTTAAGAAGCAATACTATCAGCTAGGTATGAAAAAGGAGGTTGCATATTTCATTGCTAGGTGTCTTGAATGTCAAAAGACCAAGGTTGAGAAGAAACACCCAACTGGTTTGCTACATCCTTTACCCATTCTTGAATGGAAATGGGAAGTAGTAACCATGGAAGTCATTACTAGTCCCCCTAGGACTGCCAAACAACATGATTATATTATGGTATTTGTGGACAAGCTTACTAACTCTGCCCATTTTATTCCTTTTAAGTTAAAATAGAAGGAAACCAAAATTGTTGATATCTACTTGAAGGAATTAAGAAGACTTCATGGTATACCAAAGGCGATTGTGTCTGACAGAGATCCCAATTTCACATGAAATTTTTGGAAGAGGCTATTCAAAGGACTTGGGACAGATTTAAAATTAAACACAACCTATCACCCTGAGTCAGATGGGAATATAGAAATTCAATGAGGTAATAGAGGACATGCTAAGAATGCATGTCAAGGAAAAATCCTCCAAATGGGAGGATTATTTACACCTGGTTGAGTTTTCTTATAAAAATGGTTACCAAGAATCTATAAAGATGATTCCATTTCAGGCACTTTACATAAGACAATGAAACACACCAGTAAGTTGGGACAATCTAGCTGATGGGATAGTAGTTGGGCCATACTTACTTAGGGATATGAAGGATCAAATAGTGAATATAAAACAAAAATTGAAGGCTTCCCAAGACAGGCATAAAAGTTATGTTGGTAAACATAGAACTCCCATAGAATTTGTAGTGGGTGTTCATGTATTTTTTGAAGTAAAAGCAAGGTGAAGCTTTCTAAGGTTGGGAAAGTGATAAAAAATAGAAGCATGGTATTATGGGTCATTCAAAGTTCAGGAAAGGATTGGTCCTATATCTTATATGCTTGCATTACCCACATCCATGCATATTCATAATGTTTCTCATGTATCCTTACTCAAAAAGTATGTACTTGGTACTAATCATGTCATTGATTGGAATGTGATTCAGGTAGAGCCAGAGGGAGAATTCCAAGTACAAACAGTATGCATTTTGGACCATAAAACCAAGAAAATCTAGAGTCGAGTCATAAATTTGGTAAAGGTACAATGGACTTGGTACGATCTCGAAGAAACAACTTGGGAACATGATGATGCTATGTGGGAAAAGTATCGACATATTTTTGTAAACTTTTGAAATTATTTTATTGTAAATGTAAATATATGTATATACGACACCGAGGATAGTGCATAAATAAGGAGGAGGCGAATGTAATACCCCTAGGTTGACTCCAAATTATATGTAATTACAGATGTGCACATAGGCTGGTGAGCTAGAAACTTCTTGGGCCATTGAGCCTATTTTTTATTATGTAATTTCACTATATTTTTAATGAAAAACATCATTATTGCATACCATCCCGACAAAAAAGCGTTTGGGGGGGTAAACTGCACTAGATGGGAAAATGAGGTTAAGGGTCTAGGAAGT
>ML806227.1:125202-151269 GCA_009831015.1 Picea engelmannii | reverse complement strand
TCTGGGAAACTACAACTCGTCAGCTCACACAAAATCTGGCATCTAGTTCATAAAGAGCTAGTAACTCATCAACTCATAAAAAATCTAACATCTAGTTCATAAAGAACTAGTAACTCTCCAGCTCACACAAAATCTGGCATCTAGTTCATAAAGAACTAGTAACTCGTCAACTCACACATAATCTGACATCTAGTTCACAAGGAACTAGTAACCTTTGGTTGGCACACCAGGAAACTATTCCACAGTAACCAGGCATATAATCAAAAGGATTAGGTGATTTATTGCACACACACTACCCATCTATCCCAAGGCTAAGAAACACCTCCAACCACACATGTTGGCCCAACAGTTTGAAAAGATGGGTAACTAACCAGCCCTAAAGGCATGGAATCTGTTGACCTTGTGTGAGGTCATGCTAACTAGTGCCACAGTCAGTAACGTGCATACAATACTATTTCACTAGAGTAGTAATGTCTTGGCATACTAGACTATTTCACCGGAGTATCCCTCTATGTACTAGACTTTTTCACTGTAGTAGTAGTAACTTGGCGTACTAGACTTTTTCACTGGAGTAGAAGTAACTTGGCGTACCAGACTTTTTCACTGGAGTAGTAGTAACTTGGCGTACCATACATTTTCACTGGAGTATCCCTATGTGTACCCGATTTTTTCACTAGAGTACCGGTAACTTGGTGTATCAGACTTTTTCACTGGAGTATCCCTTTGTGTACCAAATTTTTTCACTAGAGTAGTAGTACACATCACTCTGACTAGTGCCACAGTTAGTTCCTGATCATGAATCACATGTTGTCCACTCTATGACAAACTTCCACCTTGAGTCACATCTGTAATCCATCACACTTCCACAACACTTCCCACTACCTAGGAAACACAACACTTCCTACTATGTGGGGAACACTTCCCGCTACTTGGTCATTAGTAGCCACATACTAGAGTCTAACTACTCCCTTCTGCATCATATCTTTGATATAAAGGTACACAATATTGATATGTTTGGACTTGTCATGAAACATCGAGTTCTCTATCAACTTCACACAACTTTGGTTGTCACACCAGATACAAGTCGCCTCTAACTCGAGATCAAGCAATCATGCAAGCAACTTCTGAAGCCACACTACTTTGCTGCTAGCTAAACACGTTGCTATATATTCTTTCTCAGTCATACTGAGCACCACACTCATTTGATTCCTTCTAAACCATGAGATCATAGTGGATCCCAAACTCAATCAACATCCAGATGTACTCTTCCATTCTACAACACTATAGACCCAATCTGAATCAGTAAGGCCTTTCATGCTTATCTCACGATTTGAAACATGTCTAAGTCCATAGTCAATTGTACCTTTTAGGTACCTCATCACATGTTTTGTTGCAATCAATTGAACATGTCTCGACACAACCATTTACTGAGTCAATGTGTTCACCACAAAACATATATCTGGCCTTGTGTTCATTTAAGTACATCAACGAACCATTCATATGTCTATACATGGTGGAATCCATTGTCTCTGAAGATGTATTACTCAACAACTTCAGATTTTTCACCATCGGTGTAGGCATGGCTTAACAATCCATCATTCTGAATCTCTTTAGAATCTCTACAACATATTTTCCTTGGCACAAGAAAATATCATCCAGTTTTTGACACATCTCTAGATCCAAGAAGTAATGAATCATACCTAGGTTTTTCATCTCGAATTATGTAGCAAGCTTCATCTTACTTTCAGTGATGGTATTCTCATCTCTTGTTAGAGATAGGTCATCCACATATAACAGTAATATCATTGGCCCACCATCCACAACTTTGTAGTAAAGGTTGGAATTTTCTTTACACTTTGTATATCTCAAGCTCATTAGGAAATTGTTTGATCTGGCATATCATGCCCTGGGTGCCTGCTTAGGCCCATACAAATATTTATTCAATTTGCATACATGAGACTCCTTCTCATGTATCTTGTAGTTTCTCTATGTGTACTTCTTCTGACTACCAGAGTAAGTGTTTCATCATAATATTCTCCCTCTTGTTGGGAGAATCCTATGGCCACAAATAAGGCTTTGAACATCTCTATGTTGTTATTTGCAACATGCTTGATCTTGTAGATCAACTTGGAACTCACCACAGACTTCCCTTCTAGTCTCAAGGAAAAATTCCAAATCCCAGTCCTTCTGATTGGATTCCTCCTTTGTCACTGAAACAAGGGAATATTCCCAGGAGATCTCATATCTCCTCGAAGCCACTGAAGCTTCGATCTAGTCTTCTCAACCCATGGCACCTGTCTGTCAGTCCTAGAATATGTCTCTCTCTCCCATCTGAATTTGAGGAGCAATACTTTATGAATGAAAGTCTCTAAGCCACTGAATTTCTCTGAGATCAAGCTCACTCTAAATCTCTGTGATCCCTCTGAAGCTTGACTTCCTCTAAAGTATCCTATGAATGGTCATGGGGATGTTGATCCTCCCTAATGGATCCTGAGGGTTGACTCCCTATGAACTATAGCTCCTTTTGAGCTGGTACTTGGTGTGGCTTCATGCCTCACCACTGGTGGAGCCATCTTCTCCTTATGATATGGCTTATCAATGTTATATGTCTTTCATCCTACAAAGTGTCATGGGACCATGCTGGTCTCTTCTTGGTTACTGCAATGACTATGGGTAGGCCCTTCTAGATCTACTAACTCGTCCTGGTGATTTGAAGAGTGATAAACTACACTAGAGGGATTTGTTCAGTCATGTTTGGAGCCTTATGATCCTTACAATCAATCTCCATATGAGATACCATGTCTCTCGCAAAAGTACCTTTTTTCCAGAAGGTTTTAATTTCATCCTCTTTTTCTTCGGTACATGGATGTATGCGGTCGAGTATACAATTTATTATTTGGATAGTCTTCTCCATGTCTCAAACTAGAGACCATATAATATGTTTTCTCTTGCGATCATCACTATAGCTTCCCTCAAATTTATCACCTGTGACTTGCCCGAAACAAGACCAACAACAAGGGAAAACAATAAACAAGAATAATACTCTTATAATAATAATAAAAACAATAACGAGAACAATTGTCACAATCACTCCTTCTCAGAGCTATCATTTGTGACTTTCCTGGAACAAGAGCTAAAATAAGAAATACAATAATGAGAAATAGGAACAACACTCTTCTAGTGTTGTGACCAATCATTCCTCCATGGTAACCTACCCGGAACAAAAAAACAAGAACAAAAATATTTCCATGGTAACCTCCATGGAATTTACAAGATAACCTACCCGAGACAAGAGCAACAAGAGAAAAAGTATTTCCAATATCATAGAATTTTCAAAAGAACATATCTATGTTAACAAGAATAAAAGAAAATTTCATGGTAATCAACATATTATTACCAAGGAGACCTGCTTGGAAGAAAAACAAGAAGTATCTCCTAGAGGAGATGTTAGTTCATCTTGCAAATAAGAATTTATATCAATAGTACTCACATGCTACCAAGTATTCATTGTATCTAGCAGTTATAGAACCTTTCAAGAGTTGTTGTCACAACTATAGTGTTTACTTGTAATGTAGCAATTTTCAAACTTGATATGTGCAAATTGGAAACTTATCAATTTAATCAATCAAACCTGGAACCCAGAGTCTTATCTTCAAGAATGAATGTTGTTTCCTTTCGAGTCTCCATCACTCAAAATGACAAGTATTCTCTCCAACATGTCCCATGTACTAAGACAATATGCTTTCCTAACAGAAATCCGAGTTAGGGAATATAATGCAAGTAAAATCGAAAATCTCAACCTTAATAAATCTAATACTTTGACTGGAGTCAGTTTATAACTTTAACTTTGACCAAAGGTTAGTATGAAAGTCATAACTTAAATAGATCAAAATACAACTAGATGTTCATAAGATCACAATAACGCCATAACAACGAGAGGCATATCAAAACAATCAAATATGGAGTGTGTTGTTCTTCTGAATGTGTTTGATCTGAGATCCCTCTGGATCTATGATTGTTACTTGGAAAAAATATCCCTTCTCATGCAAACACGCTCAAGATTAGTGATACAGTTTAATCATATACAAGTACATACCTTTGGCAGCGGTGGAAAACAATGATGAATCCAAAAAGTTCAAGGTGCTCCAACTTGCAATTTGATGATAGTTGGAGATGCGCTAGGGTAAGGCGCACTAGGACAACTAAAAATTAAGCCCAATGTTTGACAAAAAATTCACTGATCTAGAGGAACTGTAATTGGTACTGCAACTGGTGTTGCAACTGGCACTACAACTGGCACTGAGAAACTGGCATTGCAACTGCAACTGGTACTACAACTAAATTTCTAGACCTAGGGTTTTATGAGGAAACCCTAATTTCTTAAATTCATAAATTTGCAGATCTGATTCGGGGAAAAGATGCACCCTACTTAGGAGACCTTTAGAGTGGTTTCAGTAAGTTCTCAACAAGCTTGACAATGGGGGAAACTAAGGATCTTTCTTCTAGTGGTTAGACTGTTACGAAGGAAACTAGCTCTGAAACCATGTTAAAATTTTGGTATGCTCGTTTAACCATAGACAATATCACATCATTGTCACCCAACCATAAGCATTCACATATGCCATCCCCGAGCACACTAAACTTTACTTAGAATAATTCTGGCAAGCCTACTCCAGAACCAACACATAAACCCTAGCCACAAAACTATCATTGCAGCGACACAATAACCATACAGAGATAGCGTACCTTTTCTCCAAGAGAAGCACACAAGAGAAATATCAAAAGGACTGTTGCACTATTCCTCCAAACTTACTCCCTCTCCAGCTGCAACTGCTACTCTCCAAAATTGCGCCCTAGCTGCCATTGCAATTCCTTCTTAGACTTGTGCACTTGCTAAGTGAGTGAGTACAAATGAACTAGGCAACTTCCTATTTATACTAAATTGTCCAGTTGACTAGGACCGACTTCTCTTTCTGGATGTGTCTATTACTTTAATATTATTTCTCTTGAGGCCGACTTCTCTCTTAGGGTTTTCTAACATCTGTTTAGTGGTTCACTTGCTTCCAGAATATTCTATTCTAAGTCAAAGGTTACACATGGAGGTTAATACCTCCCACCGCTACCAAAACATCAACACAAACCTCCTTGCATTCTAGTTCATATATCTCGGAATACCATTTCTGTGTAATTTTGTCAACAGAGCAACGTGACCAACACCTCATCTCCTTGATTTTTTTTTTGGTGCCAAGACTTCATAATTAACTTTAGCACATCTAGATACATCTCATCATATGTAATAATGAATATATTTTAAAGATATGGAACCATGGTTTATAGTTTGAAGGCTTGGACAACATCCAATAGGGTTGCTTCACTTTTTCTGACAGTGTTGTGTTACAGTATTCCTTCACACAAATAAACAAATGATTGGCTGCCACTTTAGGGCAGTTTAGATGGTACAAAGGTCATGCTGCATAGATATGACCAAGGGATTAGTATATGTTTTCCTTTAGATCTCTTATAAGCATCAACAGAGACATGGGTTGGATTGCTTGAACCAACGATAGTTTCAGATTCCCTTCCATCACCACGTGTCATCACAGAACCAAGACTCCTCATATATGGAGAACTCTTTGGTTAAATCCTTAATCACTAAGGATAATACTCCAACCAATGCCCAAGAACTCTCAGGGCCTAGATTCATAACTTCTATAGATATAAAGAATAATCAATTCAATTTGCTTGTTGTGCAACCTGAATTAAATAAAGGTTCAGACTTGGCAGAATACAAGACTACCTTTGTTGGAGTAGATCTTAGTTAGATCAATGATCTTTATCTAGCTGAATGGCACATACAAACATGTGATATTGTTGCTCGAAGATTGATCCAATCATCTGTGAATGTAAGAAAGCTACAGAGTGTAGTAATCAAATTATGTCAACAACTCAGTAATGAAAAGACTATTAACATGATCAAAGCTAACAAAGTCAAGGACTTGGAAGGTCAAATTGTATCAATAACTAATGCTAAAAGAGAAACCAAAAACTATAAAGGGATTCTAGGTTAAAAGGAAAATGAGATAAAGAACCCAAAATCTAGGTGGAAAATTCCTCATTTTCAACTTATCGAGTCTAAGGAATTGATTGAAGCCTATCAAGCAAGAGACAAATCACAGTCAGAGAATGTTTCTCTGAAAGAAAATGTTGTTGCATTAATGGAATAAATTACTATATTAAAAACAGAAAAATAAAAGCTCCAGAAGAAATATGCAGAAGAGATTAATAAAATTCACAAATGGAGTCAGATTCATGATTCTTCAATTGGGTTGATATTTCCTGTTATGGCTTCAAGTTTAGTTACTGATCATCAAGAAAGTAATCAACATAGAAAAAAGTATATAAAGGAACTTGAAGGAAAACTTGAACAAAAAACTTATACTATTAATACTCTGTTGGAAGAAAGAAAATTTTGAACAAATTGCTAGAGGATACAATAGAAAAAACAATCGGCACACAACACTTAGTGGAAACAAGGAAAATACTTTGGGACCATATCATCCATGTGATGGATCAAATCATATTTCATCTTGAAATACACTAGCATTGTGAGACCATGACCATAAATAATGCTTAACTGGATATTAGTAATCATCTGCCTGACATTGAGAAAAAAATACCACAAGTAGAAAGGATTATTGAATTCATGAATTCCCTCTCAGACCAAGATCTAAAATCTTCTCGAGTTAAAGATAGATTTGAAGCAGTGTCATATGTTAAAAATTTTATAGAAAAGGGAGAACTGCTTGAATCTCTGGTCAAGAAGATTAAGGAAGTTCATCAATTAATCATTAAATTTAAGGGGCAATTTATAAAATTCAAAAGGTTTGGCTTTCCATCCCCTTGGGCGTTTGATCCTTGGCTACATTCAAAGGATGCTTATACACATATGCTAGTTTCTTGTTGAGATGATATGTGATTTGGCATGGAGGAAAATGAAGTATTCTCAGGAAAAATGAATGTTAATGCATTAGGGAAGGACTTTACTATTTTATCAATGCTCACATATTTCCTAATAAGCTAGCCTGCAAGTCCTTATTCCATTACAACAAAACTTGAGATATTATATAGAAAAATGTTAAAACAACCATTCCCAACAAATTATGAATGGAATGATATGCTTAGGTTTAAGCTTGTTCCCTTGAAGCTTCGACATGAAATGGTTGCACAAATTGAAGAAGAAAGTAAAGCAATAATCAAAGCAGCCCCAAATATTGCAACAACAAGTAATCAAAGTCAAAGTCAAAGAGAAGCGGTCCAAAAAGGAAAAAAAATCATCATTAGAGAACCGACAGCTTGCAATCCTTCTCCTATCAAGAAAAGTTAATTAAGTCCAAAGATGAAGAACAAAAAGTAGTTATTTTAGTTAAGTTTATTTAAAAGTTTTAGTTTAAAGTTAGTTATTTTGGTAGTTATGGAAAAGACTTATAAAAATATCTTTTGAGGACTTTGTAAAGGTTGGCATTTTCTAGAAAGTCATACGTTGTTTTTCAAGAGCTCGTTGCGATGAGGTTGTCTAGTTGTTCAGATGTTTTGACAACATTTATTTAATGGTTTGAAATAAGATTTGACATTGATTCTTGTTGTGTTGTGTTTGTGTTTTATTTTTGCTTATATGTTTAAATTTTGTTTCTTTGTTTATTTATTGATTACAGTATGAATTCATTTCATTTGGTTTGACATGATCTTCCCTTGAAGCTAATTTATTATCTATTTGATAATTTTTCTAGTTTAGCATACAAGGTTATCTTGATATTTCCAGTCTATAAATATTTGAGTGAGTAATATTTGTTAACCTAAATACATCAAGTATTTATTACTGTGTATGGATGTGGATGTTGTTTATGGAATTATACTATAATGGCTCTAGTTTAACTTCTTATTTTACTTAATATTATTATTTTATTTTTTGAGAACACATTTTTTATTAAATCAAAGTAATTTGATTTTGGTTTATCTCATGTATTATATGTTTTAAGAGGCCTAGTTTTATTTAGATATAGTCCAACAAGAATTGGGTAAATATGCCTTGTTTTAAAATTATTGTTTGATTTTATTACGATATTTGGAATGACTTATGATAATGGTTTGATGCCTACCTAATTTTCTTCCTTTTAATTTAAATTACAAAGGGTTCCCCCCTCTGGATTTTGGATTCTTCCAAGAGAGCCTAAAGCAGGAGAGGCTTCTCCTAAGCCTCATAGGGTGCCTTGGCATTGTTCTCCCACCAGGAAAAACCTAAGGAACAATAGATCACAAGGATGAAGATCAAAACATTGATCTTCCATGTGGCCAACTCGATGAAAATGTTTCCATTTAGGAATATGCTCTTGAACTGGAGCAGGTGAACATGAAATTTCTTGATGAAATCCAACACTTTGAAACTGGATTATCTTGGTATAATATGGAATACGAAAAACAACTTCATTTTCATATATGATACTTGTTATGTTCTTGTTGTCTTTGATTTCTTCCCATGGTCAAATGATTGGCTTGGAAACAGAAAGTTGAACTTGTTCATCCACAACTTCATCTTCATTTTCACTCGTATCTAAAGTTGGCTCACTGAATTGCACTGACATTGAATGTTTATCTAAATCATCATCATCATCATCATCATTGAATAGAGGGTTGTTATGAACAAAACCAGTTCAGAATGTTGAAGATTCTTTCATTGAAGTTCATCATGAAGAAGTTGAATCTGACTTTGAAACAGTTCTACTTTGGATTGTGAAACTTGCAAAAACGTTAAAATAGATTGAAGAGTTTCTTTGTTGAGTCTTATTGTTAAATGGACCGAATTGATGAATTATTGGAGTTACATAATACTCTAATAATCACGGTTGAAGGCAACACAAGAATACTCAACAAAGAAACTCTTCAATATGTTCTAACTTGTTTGCAAGTTTCGCAAGCCAAAGTAATATTGTTTCAAAATCAGAATCAACTTCTTCATGATGAACTTCAACGAACAATCTTCAACATTCTGAACTAGTTTTTGTTCATAAAAACCCTCTATTCGGTGATGATGTGATGATGATTCAGATCAATAACCAATGTCAATGTAACTTAGTGATCCAACTTCATATACAAGTGCAGATGAAGATGAAGTTGTGCATGGACAAGTTCAACTTTCTCTTTCCAAGCCAATCATCATACCTTGGGAAGAAATTAGAGACAATAAGCACAAAACAAGTATCAGATATGAAAAAGGAAGTTTCCTTTCATATTTCGAATTATACCAAAAAAATCAAGTTCAAAAGTATTGGATTTAGTCAAGAAAGTTCATATTCACTTGCCAACATTCCTAAATGCCAACATTTTCATCAAGTTGGCCACATGGAAGATCAATGTTTTGATATTAATCCTTGTGAACATTGTGGAAAGAATAGTCATCCATCGGGAAGATGTTCCAAACAAAAGAAATATACAAGAATAAATAATCATTATGGGTGGATCACTTCTTGGCAATGGTCATCAATAGTCAAGAAGATATATTAGTCATACTGAAGAATTCATTCTCGAGTATTGACACATCTTGTAGTGGAAATGTTGAATCTTCTCACCTTGTACCTGACAAGGGGGGTAATATCAATGATTAACAATTAGGTTTCAAATTTTGACGTCCTATCAATCGAGCAAGAACAAGCGATCCAACATCATAACCATTGACATGATTTGGTTTGTGATCATCTTAAACCTCCATTTGGTAGAAGACTTACTAACACCTTCTGCTAGACAATAGTTTGTGGTCATTTAAACCTCCATTTAGTAGAAGACACCATCTTCAGCCAGACAATGACATGTGGTCATCTTTAAACCTCCATTCGAGAACACTTCTAATTAGCAGATGATATCAACTTCTAGATAAATTAGGAAATGTTTCAGGGACCATTGAGCCTTAGAGCCAAGTTCCATGGTTTTTGGTATTCATTAAACTACCACCTCCATTTAGTAGAAGACATCAACTTATGCTAGCCTTTTGGTTTGTGGTCATCCCAAAACAACCAGATTTAGAGAGAACATTCAACCATCGACAATTGCCCACTTCTAGATTTCAACTCTTTGCTTGGACTAACACACACCCCTTTGGATTAAGGGGGGAATGTTTCATATACTTTCTCAAGTGACACGTGAACATTTGATATCAATTTTGTGTGCATTCTAACAAGTTGTAATTCACTTTTCTTGTGAGTGGAACTTTCAACATGATACAATTTATAGTTTTTTCCTTACTAGTTAATATCCTTGATTGTTCTTCGTGGTTGGTGGTAGAAGTGTCGAGTTGTATCAACCATTGAGCACCTTTTCCCACAAACAATATGACCCAAATATTCCACTTTAGAAGCACCAAAATCACATTTGGAACATTTCATGAATAAGTGGTTTTCCCAGAGTAATTTTAATGCTTCATCCACACGTGCCACATTTTCATCTTGATTTTTGTTGTAAATCAAAATATTTGGAAAGCAAGACGAGCACAAATTTGAACAAAAAGGGTTGCAAAATCTTGTTCTTGATGCTCTAAGAAGTGGATGGGGAATTGCAAATACCAATGGGAATCACTTAGAAACTCATAATGCCCTTCATGTGTGCATAAAAAAGTGTTTGGATGTCTACTTACTTCATCTAAATTCGGTAATAACAAGAATGGAGATCAAGTTTTGTGAATAAATGTGCTCTATGAATCTCATCTAAGAGATCATCAATGACAATAATGGGAATTTTCTCTCTAATAATGAACTTGTTAAGAGTTTGTAACTTTGGACACATGCACAAGTTGCCTTCTTTCTTCAAAACCATGACGTCCATGCAGGAGTAGGGGCTAGTACTAGGATGTATGACTCCTATCTCCAACAATTCGTGAACGGTCTTCTCAATTTCATTTTTTGTGTAGAAGGATGGAGATAAGGACACACATTGGGCGAATGACTGCATAGAATCAATAGGATGTGATGATCATCATGTGCTCCATGGAAGGGGAGTAAGTCATGGGGTGTTTCAAACAACTAGGGATGTTTTTTCAAAACCAACTAAAAATTAAGATAAATTTTCTAAGGGGAGTTATCCATAATATGGATGGAATTGAATTGGGTAATAATGTCAGAGTGACACTTTTGTAGGAGCCTTTTCATATGGTGAGAGATGATGATTTCTCGTGAACCGACTTGGAGACCTTTGAGGGTGTATTTATGTTGCTTCTTTTTTTAACTCATGTATAACTCCCTGAAATCCATTGTAACGTGTTCCATTGTTCACAACGATTCTACTCCCAAAACTACAATGCAACCTCCCATTTTAATGGAAAGCATGTTTGATTTGAGGAAATAGTCCCCCATTTGGCTATCATGATTTTAAAATTATGCATCACAAGGAAATGTCAATATATTTCTTCTACTACTCGGCAATGAATGGAATTGTGGTTGTTGTCGATGTTAGTTAAGACAATCACTTTCATGTGTTGGATATATCCAACCAACTTCAAAGTCTAGGGAGTTGTAATTCTTGACAAAGCGTAGATAGAAATTTGGGGTTCCCTACAAGGAGACTCTTGAGTGGGTACTCCGTCATGTGTAGTCTTTAATGGATATAACTCATCCATGCCTTCTTTTTAAATTTCCGTAAGTGTGCCCAATGGATCCATATCTATGAAACATAACTTATGTTCCTTGAATTTATGCCCTTTGACAATTTTTTCATCACAATGATAGCAAAGACCAAGATGTTAACACTTTTCCGCTTTTGTTAGGGTCAACTTGTGGACTTAAAGGTGTTACCGATACAGTAAATTCTCTCCTCGTCAATGTCGCAGATTCAGTTGGCGAAAGGGCCCAATTAGACCTTCATTTGTTCGGTATAGTAAACCCTCTTGATTATTGCCCCACCACTTGTCATTGTTGATTTTATGGTTTTAAATTTTAAAATGAAAATGCTATAAAACTAATTTAATATAATAGATCTTGAGACCAAACCCTCTTTAGTATTGTGTCACTGCTTGCCATTGTTAATTTTATGGTTTTAAATTTTAAAATTATAATGCTATAAAATTAATTTAATATAATATATCTTGATAAATTTAATAAAAAAAAACATGAATCTAAAATAAATAAATACAAGTGAAAAACATGAACAAGTTCATAGAGTTATATTACACAAATCTCTAGGTCACTAACAACAAACTAAAGTTAACCAAGAATTCACTGAAAGCAACAACTCCATTGATAAGAAATTTACAAAAAAATGTGACTAAAACCCCAGAAATAAAATAAAGTTAAAAATAAATTATTAACATTAAAGTTACAAAATGTTTAGTGGGGTGCACTTTTTATCTTAAGATATAGATGCATGGTTTAGAAAGTGCATTGTTATAAGGAGTACCAAATAAAAGGAACCCAACTCCAAACTCAAAAGTTTAAATTTACAAAAAAATGTGACTAAAACCCCAAAAATAAAATAAAGTTAAAAATAAATTATTAACATTAAAGTTACAAAATGTTTAGTGTGGTGCACTTTTTATATTAAGATATAGATGCATGGTTTAGAAAGTGCATTGTTATAAGGAGTACCAAATAAAAAGAACCCAACTCCAAACTCAAAAGTTTATAAAGGGAGTTTTTCAAAGTCACATGATAGTAATTAGTCAATCAAAATTAAGGAATTATATCGAAAAATAAACGTCTATTTCTTGTTGAGAAAAAAAACATTACTTAAAAACTATTTATAACCTTTCAAAATCCTTGAAATCTAAATTTTAAATAAGGATGAGTATGTCTAGAATTTTAATATCTAATTTCACATCTAAAAAGTGGGATCCTTGTGTTTGTGTATCGATTAATAATTATCAAAGAAGTTAGTAGTGAATTATGAATGTTATTTGTAAGCTAAAATTTAGGATTAAATGTTTCTGGAAAATGGAAATTTCATATTTAAAAGGTGACATCTTTGGTTTGTGTATAGATTAATTATCAAAGAAGTGAGTAGTGAATTATGAATGTTATTTGTAAGTTAAAATTTTGGATTAAATGTTTCTGTGAAATGGAGTTTGAGTATATGAAGTTTTTTTTAAATTGTGATCGCGTTTATCCAATGTGCAATATATCATTTATTATAAAACAATATCAAGATAATACACAAATTCAAATAAAAAAATTAGAGGATAAATTAGGAAAACATCAACAATAAAAAAAAGTATTAGAGAACAAACTTGTTAAATAACAACAAAGATATACATATCTTGAGAATATATTTGGTGATGTATTATTAGAAAAAGATGAGAAAAATTCTCACCTAAAATATCATAGTCAAAAAATGCTTGCATAAATAAAGAAGTCAAAGGATAAGAAGCAGTGTGATTAGAAACTAGAACAAGAGCTTAAGGAGAAATTATAAAAAGAAGATGTAAACATTTCTCGCTTGAAAAACCTTAATCATAGGTTGCTTAAACAAATCAAAATTTTAAAAGATGAGATGCCAAAGAATCAAGATATAGAAAATGAATCAAACATTGATAAAGAACTTTCACACCTAAGGGATCATAATCAAATCTTACCTACACAAATTAAGAAGCTAAAGAATGATAAGAAGCCACTATAAGGGAAGTTAGAGCAACTTACCAACAAGGAACCATTGATTAGTAAAGAAACAATGACCAATCCTATTGAACTAGAAAAGTCTTTAGATATTTAAATTGAAGTCATGGAGAGAAACCAATAGAAATCCAATTGACATCAAATAAAACATATGTATATCTAGTTGAAGTACAAATGATGGAAAGTTCATGTGTACTTACTGACAAATGTTCTGTGATCAAGAGAGAGACATAAGTGTATGAAGAAGACATAATACCAAAAGTGAATAAGAAAAAAACTACAATTATGATAAGGAAAATCATGCTACAAGGACACCTTATCTACATCCAAATCAGAAGAGTTGATACTTTAACCATTCAATGTATCAACATTGCTCAGAACAAAGATAGTATTCAAACCACATTTAAAAAAATATTGATTTTGAGACAGTTCAGTCTCAAAATAGAGGTCACTACCACACAATTCCACTAAAGATTGAATTAGGGTGGTTAGACCCTTTCACCATTTGATAATTCTTCTCAATGCTTTGTTATGATCTAACGCCTTAAAAATGACAAAAATTCAATGAATACAATCCATTTCAAGGGGGAACCTCCTTTTACAGTATATCCAATTCAAAATACAATATGAGATGAGATAAGATGATCCTACGACTAGGTCTCCTTGGTGTGTATATATATATATATATATATATATATATATATATATATATATATATATATATATATATATAGGAGACAAAGGGTACAATTATAATGAAAGAGTACAATGAAAGGTTCTAACCGACCTACTAATATAATACTAGAAATGTAATAACTGAATATCTAGGGATTTATAAGGGGTTTTATGCTTAATATTGGGAATTGTCTAAGGCTTAACATGCTTAGAAGATCATATTGTCTCATGTCATCAACCATCACCAACTCAAGAATGAAGAATCATGAGAAAGAATTACAAGCCATAACGAAGAAATAAATTTTTATACTTTGAGGACAGATCATATCAAAGGGGTAGAAAATATAATGAACATGATGTTAGGATATTTACACTTAGGAGTTAGTTAAGATCAACTTGGTCTAATGTGTCTTTAGATCAAGTGATTTTCTTTAGTGTGTTTGCTTAATCTTCATTACTATGCATTTGTAGCTATCCAATTCAATAATAATGATATGTTCTAGACATTCCAATGGTTCATATTTTCCTCGATACTAATGACTATATTGATCCATGTATTAGAACTATATTAGGCCATGATCTCTATTTAAAGAACATAGATGATCATTTTTTGATGATCGATTGTGAGAAAATCATGTAATGTTTTTCCTTTTGCAATAATATATTGCCTCAAGTGACATTATTGGTCGGGGCCATGGACTATTTCCCTCTTTGAGGGTTTTAAACTTGTAGTACACTGGTACATTGATATTTGATCTATTTGTGTGAGTAGTTTCTTAGGGTGTTCTAATTGTGTGGAAATACATTGTTTATTGAACATTGTATTATAGATTGTATAAAGACAAGTTGTCATTGTTATTAGAGGTCCTAAACCTTTGGCATTGCATGCATAAAAGGATTTTTGGATTCTGTTATTTCTATGCATTTTTAGTCTGAGAGAACCATTCCATTTCACCCAAAACATTTCTTTTAATTATAAACACTTTTCCTTTCACTCGAAAAAGTTTTCGTTTGCCCAAGATTCAACCATTTTTATTATATCCATTGGTATACAATTTTAATACAATTTTTCAATTTTATTTTTATACTATGTTAATATTTCGTTTTTTCTATTTACGTTTATATTTTTTCTACCTCTATGGCCCATGCATGCTCTTTTCCATGCATCATGTGCAATCTAAGCAAACTAGAAACATAGTGGAAAGTGTTTTCTTTCCTGTGTATGTTCCTTTCTCTATTCTCCAAGTGATCTTATCAAATCATAAATAGAGATAAAATTTTCATTTTCTAGCTAGACTAATTGATCTAACCCCCATCCTATAAAGTTTCAGATTTGTTTTTTCAAAATTTCGCTTGTTTTTGTGTGTGGTTGTGTTGAATATTTTTGCAAGAAAAAAATGGTTTCTAGGGTAAGCACGCACTTATAGGTAAAGTTAGAGAAGGAATGGATTTTTTTACTCAGTGACCTCATTGTGCAGTCATCACCATGTGGTCCAACCTTTACCTACCACATGGAACTTTGGTTACTTTTGTGCCTTTCTTAAAAATGACATAACTTTGACATCCAGAGTCCATTTTCAGTGCCTTTTTTTAAAAATACCTATTTTTTGAGAGATTTCCATCTAGACAACATATTTTCTTTTTGAAGCCATCTTACCTACATATTTTAATATGGCTATTCCAATTGATATTATTCTTACTAGTTCAAACTACTTCTCATGGAAATCCTATATGAAGGATGTACAACAAAGTAAAGGACTTTTCCAAATTACCTAGGGAAAATAAATTTCCTCCATTGATTCCTTAAGCAAATCCAAATGAGATAATAAAAATGACAACACATATGTATTAATCAGAATGTCCATCTCTAGTGATTTGCGATTTCATCTTCAAGGAGCTGACAAACTAGATGCTGATTTGAGAAAGATAGAAATTATATTAGGTAAACACAACAATATTCGAAGCAACCAACTTCAAAACCAATTGATTTCTTTAAATCTCGGTGATTTTGCTTGCATTGAAGATTATCTATCTAAGATTAAAACACTTAGACTTTTAGTTGAAGACTGTAACATACCAAAGAAGGATGACCAGTGCATATAGGCTATTTTAGTTAAGCTTGGTAACACATATTTTGTCTTTGTATATACATTTCACTCCACCAGATAAATTGTAGGGGCCTCCTACAAAAGACCCACTTTGGAAGCTTTTTGTGATTAGAGAGCAAAATAAGCTCTTGTATCTTGGAGTGATAAGCACTATAGGTACATCTAACACAACCTTAGTGGCATAATAGAAGGATAAATACAAGCAACCAAATACACAACATCCTTGTAACAAAAAGAAAAACAAGGGTCCTAAACCCTATTATCCAATTCCTACTCCCAATGGTAACAAATGAATAAAATAAAAAAATAAGAAGGCTAAGAGACATTGCAAATTTTTTGTATGTTCTAAATGTTTTAAGAAGATGGGAGCTTTAGAAGTAGGAATGAAGAAGAACACTATCAATCTTGATTCTTCTTTTTCTAACTCTTTGAAATAAGAAAAAAGGCTCTCTCTTTTTTTCATAATTTATTTTTTTTGCAAACTTAGCCTCCTTAGAGTGCATGCTTACCTTGGAAATCCTTGTTTTTGCATACAAACAATTTCATAATCCACTGCACACAAAAACAAGCTACTATTTTCAAAATAATTTTGGAACCTTATATGCTTAGGGTTAGATTTCAATTAGTCTACCCAAAAAATGCAACTTTTTTGCATGTTTTCGATTTTCCAATATTGCGTAAGGTACAAGTAAAAGAGCATACACAGATCAGGAAAAAACATTTCCTTTTTTTTTATTATTTACTAAGACCGCACAAAGGAATGGGGAAAAGAGAATACCTAGATTGAAAAGGAAGAAACCCTATTATATAAACAGTAAAACTAAAATGATATATTAAAACAATATAAAAGAGATTTTAAAAAACTTAAAAATGAATTTGTACCTCTAAATTTGAGATATATGATCATACCTAGGGAAAACATAAACCTTTTTTTCCTGAAATGAAAAGGGTTCCCAATTATAAATGGTAGTCCAAACATATTGGAGCAATTTATTTGGCCCACAAATACTTAGAAATAGCAGAATCCAAAAGTCCTTTGTTGCATGTAGTGACACGTGTTCTAGATCATGATTAACAACGAGAGTGGATTGTCATAGGATATCTAATACCATGTTTGAAAAATAAGGTATATCCACACATGTCAAACACCTTAAGGAAACTACTCACACATAGATCAAAGATTAGTACATAAATGTTTACATGGTTAAAACCGTCAAAGAAGGAAACAATTCATGACCCCAACCAACACAATCAATTGAAGTAATATATTAATAAAAGAAGAAAATAGATTACATGAACATATCTCAAAATTGATCATCAACAAATGACCCTCCATGTTCTTTAAATAGATATCATGGACTAATCAGGTGTTAAGCCATAGAGTAAGTGTTGTTAGTAAGGAAAATATGAACCATCATATCACTTTGTCTAAAACATAATAGTGGATAATAGATTAGTTAGTTACAAAAGTACACAAAGGAAACACACTTTACCTAAAGACATATTAGACCAAGTTAAACTTAACTTATTCATAAGTGTCTAAATATCCTAACAAAAAGTGATATATTACCCGTACAAAAAACCATTATTGATTTTAGTACAATAAATTGAGAAATCTAAATAAAAAAATAACTTTAAAATATAAGTATAGAGATGACACCACCTACTCACCTACTCTTCAATGAAGAAACAAATAATTCAAATTCAATAGATTTATATATTTTGCACCATAGGACACACAAAAAAAAACAACTAAAAAATATTTATGGTTTCCTTTGAGTACATCGAGACTTTGAAAAACAAATACATCATTCGTAATGGAGATAAAAGTAAATCAAAACCCACTAAACCGTAGGTGATATGCAAGGAGCATGAATCCTGGAACAAACTAGGGATTTTGGGGGCATGAGAAATATTCTATGAAGACAAAGACACGTATTCAATAAACTAAATTCCACAATACAAAAATTATGAAAGGTTAATGTTTGAGAGAACCATCTCATTTTATGTTTTTGGTCAAATTAGTGGGCGAGCATTTGGTTGGTGAGAATGAGGTTAATTGAGTGGTGGTATGCAAAAGTAAGGTTTGAATCATTTATCTCTGGTTGGTTAAGCACCTTGAATGAAAACAAATTTCTCTATCTATCAAAATTTCAAGCCTTTTAGCCAACCCCTACCAACTAATATGAGATTGGATGGGTGATGAAATGTGAAAATTTCATTATGCATTTCAATCCCCATCCCATTTTGTAAAAATACGAAGTACACTAGATCTCACACCACTAATGTGATTGATGATGTTATTATGTATGAGGTCTGAGTCTATCCAACATGTTATTGGGACTTTAATTCCCTAGATTGTTAATGTTTGATTTACCTTTCCAATGCCATTAATGTACATGATAACAATTGAGGGTTACTAATGTCGTTTCATGTGTATGCCCATGCCATGCCCATTATGATTGATGATGTTATTATGTATGAGGTCTGAGTCTATCCAACATGTTATTGGGACTTTAATTCCCTAGATTGTTAATGTTTGATTTACCTTTCCAATGCCATTAATGTACATGATAACAATTGAGGGTTACTAATGTCATTTCATGTGTATGCCCATGCCATGCATTCACAACACATGTCATCAAAGGAAGATTATTTTTGAAATTGTAATAGTATTTGATTGGGTTTATGTTCTTGATGTTTCTAGAAGGTGATGCACATGTTGATTTGGAATATTGAGGAATTTGTAGAGCTCCAACAACTTTTCCCTGTTAGGATTATCTATTACATTCTGCAGGAAGCCATAAAATATTATTCCTATGAGAACATTGTGCAAACTGCAGAAGATTAATCTAGATGGGAAAAGTCATTGAAGGTGATTTGCAAATTCCTCGAAACTAATCCACAACAATGTTGGAATTTCTATTTATAAAAAATATGAGAATGCATTTGTGTGGGGTTGATTAAGCTCAATCAAATATAGTTGGAATTTCAAATTTCTCTCTTATTCATGTAATGTGCATGGCATGGCATAGGAATACACATGAAAGGACATTAGTAAGACATTGTTGAGTATTATTGTTTGCAATAATGGCATTGTAAAAGTACAATGCACATATAATAGACCAAGGCATTAATGTCCCAATAGTTGAATAGATTGACTCGGTTTTGATTAATCAGATTATTGTATTAATTTGTTGAAATTCTAAACAAACACAATAAATGGGTGTGGGAATAACAACAATATGACATTTTAGGAATCACAACATCTATATTATCATTACAACATTAATATACATAATTCTTAAGGAAAAAAAAACAAATTGTAAATAAGAACTCTATAACTTTAGATATACAAAATAAATATAAACACTAAAAGATACATTTTGATCTCAACAAGTAATAAATTTTGACTATACATGTAGGGAGCTCGTGACTGGTAAAAATTTTAGGCAAGAAAAAAGAAATTGTGGTTTAGAGGGAACAAGAGAATCATATGATACTATCAACCCCTTGTTTGTGGGGACAACAGACCCCCAAGAAATTGTGGTTTAGAGGGAACAAGAGAATCATATGATACTATCAACCCCTTGTTTGTGGGGACAACAGACCCCCTCCATGCGTCAATTTGACTGCTAAAGTCTACGAAGGTGTATATACTCTACCCCCCTATGGATTTGAACCTATGACCTCTTAGGAGAAAACACATGTTCTTAACCATTAGGCCCACTCAAGTTGTACAAACTATAAGATGATCCTACAGACTATAGATACCCCCACCTCATCACAACTCAATAGTAACAAAAAAAACTATTTTAGTGTTATTCTTGCAATGAACATTAAAAAAGATGGTTGTAGCAATATGTTCATATGAAAATAAAGGGGACTAAATTTTGCAAGGGAAATATTATGACACGGTGGAGTACAAAACAAAACCTTAAATAAGTAAAATATGCTCTAAAATAAGAATCCCCGCATGCTTAACAAGGCTAAATGATTTACAAGTACCCTTAAATATAGATCTGCATATCAGATCATTGTTAGTTAACCAGGGAGGAAACTTGTTAGTTACCTAACAAATCAAATCAAAGACATCAATAACATATACCTTGATATCAAATTTCCTTCTTATAGGGTAGAGATTGATAAGTAGTCTCTAGACACTGCATATTTATTTTGGCTAACTGATATACTTAATATAAAAACACAAAAACAATGCCTAACTAAATATATCAAATGCAATTGAACTTAAATTTCACAATCTACCGCCCAAGATGTCGATTCTGCCAGTACAAAAAAAATAAAAAATCACAATCTAAATAATTATTCATTGAATAAGTAAAATTATTTGTAAGTACTTGAAGAGACAAGTTATGTTGGTTGTGTTAGCTCCACGGAAGAACTAACAAAATAACTAACCCACCACTTGCTTCCTATTCTTTAACAGAAAAATATAAACTAATGTCCTGACAAATATTAAAGCAAGATCTAATGTAATGGCAATAACTTGTATTTCTTACAACAAGAGAGAATCCAAATCTCCACATGAAATCTTTAACATTTCGATTTACGATCTCCAAAATCCTCACATTTCAAGATGCAAATTCCATATAAAAAGTGTTAGGTCCGGTTTGCCAATTTTAAGGGAGAGTATTAATTCTACACCTTGAAACTCAAATAGAATTAACATTTGTACGTTTTCTTTTTCATTATTTCTTTTCCAGGAGAAAAACCAAGCTTCTTAAAAGTTTCCGAGGGCTTTTCAACTAGTTTAGACCTCCTCAAACATACACTTACCAAATATATTATTATGTATTTTAGGGGTATTCAAGATAATTAAAGTTTCCTTAAGAGACAACTGAACCTCACCATCTAACTTATCAACACAATCACGAGAAGGGGTAATGAGCTTAAGACAAATTTCTAAAACTCCTACAAAATTTACATAAATGATAGGCATCTATTTAAACCCTCAATTCTAACTAGTCTACAAAATTTAACCTCAGATCCTATGGAAACCCTAATTTCCTCAAGCATATGATCTTTAAAGAAATCCACAAATTGAACACAAACAATTATTGACATCATTTTATCTCACTTTTATTTTCTTCATCTTTCAAAAAATTTCCTATTCCCTTTAGGGTTTTAGGAAAAAGAACCATAGATAAGGTATAATGCTTGAATCTCTGCCCAATGAAGTACATTCTCCTATGTCATGAAAACAATAATAATATCATGTTGTAAGGTCTATATTTAATCCAACTTTTTACTCATACTCTAAATGAAAGGGCTAAAACTCATATTACATTTCCTGCTCGGAATTTAAATATATTAGAGTATTTTCAAACCTTAATAATTTAAATATATTAGGGTATTTTCAAACCTTAATAATCATCTATGGATGTAATCAAACTTACTTTTAGTTAATCATCCAATTCCCATTTATTAATTGTATATGATGAATGCTAGAAAAATTTTCCAATAAAAATATGTCGTATGAAATGATATATTTTTCTTTTAAAGAGTTTGTGAAAATATTTAGGAGGGAAACAAATTCCCCTTAAATAACAACTAATTTTCATAAGCATCCAACAACTCAAAGCAAAATTTGTGTAGTCTAAGTTTTGACTCATATTTAATAGCACATCAACTAACTAAGGATGAGGCATATGTTGAGAAATAAGACTCACACTAAAACTACCAGGAAAGAGAATACATGATTAAAAAAAAAAAATCAATGATAAACACACACAATGCACAAAGATTTTACCCTGGAAACTCTTAATCGGGAAAACCAACATTCCTTGAGTGTCTCTTGTTCTCTTATTGTCTTATTTATTTATAGAATAAATAGTTACATGACTAACCTTTGTCTACACCTAAGACACAATCATCCTCCTACTCTATTTCTTTACACAAGAACAAATCTGCAGCCAATTTAGCTTACATCTACATGACCAAGCTACTACTAGAAACATGAACATCAAAGTATTACAATTACAACATGCCATAGTTATAGGCTTTACTGCACGCAAAACCCTAAATCATGACGCCCAAAAAACTATTACAAATATTCCATGTAGATGATTGGCTGCAATCCTGCGAATCTTTGGATTTTGTTATAGTCAAATACTAGTCGACCTCCAGTCGGTCTCCATATGGTTGCCACTCGACCTCCTGATGGTTGAAATTTCGACTTTCCGGTTGGCCACTTCGACATTTGACTTAACCATCGACTTGACTTGCACCTTGACTAGCGAGTAGGTTGATTTTTCTTTCACTGCAAAGAATATAACAACCCAACATTCTCCCACTTGTTGTCTTCTTTGTTGATACAGAAGAACCTGAAATTCTTTTCACTAACCCAAGGCAACAATTTCCATTGCCTCTTTACACCGAGAGAACTTCACAACACTCACAAACTTCGTCAAAGAGTTTGTTATGTTTTCCAAAGTGTTTACCTACTCCAACAACACCTTCTTGTTTTAGACCATGTCTCTCATGAAATGGTATTGTACATCAATATGCTTCCCATTTCTCTCAACATTTTTCCCCTTCCCTTTTAAAATTAAATTAAATCTCCAATATGCCATCATTCATTTATTTCACACAGAGGTAGTTTCAAATTTTTAAACTGAAGAATCATCTTTGCAAGGTAGCCATGAGTGCAATCAAATAAGAGTGTCTTTCATCACTGTTCACATGGTGTGGTCCCACCTATTTAGTTTATTATTAAGTATACATAAGTAATAAGGCATTGCAACCCATTTGCAGACAGGGATTCCATTTTGCGATTTTGGGCGTCAACAGTATGTTAATGGCTTATGCTAATTTATATGCTAATATTATATATCATCACCACATGCTTGTGTATCTTGGTTGTTGAGGACAAGTTGCAGGTATAAATCTTTGGGTTGTGTGCTCAACGATGGTCTTCTTCAAACCTCCGGACGAGGTAGGCTTCTAGCCTTTTCTTGTTAGCATTTCATTTATATAGCATATTTGAGATTAGAGTTGATTTCTGGGTGTCGTTTTGTCTGTTGTGGTTTTCCCCTAGCCATAGAGAGATTTTCCTCGTAACTGAATTGGAGACTCCACTGGGGATATCTCCTTTTTGGGTATTGGGTCTCTTTTCTTCATGATTTGCTCTTTTTTTTCCTGAGTTTCTATGTCGCTTGTTGCTTGATAGCATGTTGCCTTGCATTTGAGTTTCTTGGCTTAACCCTTGCCCTGGCAGTATCGTTTTTGGCATACGCAGGTTTTACCTTGACATTCATGTACATACGTGAGTTGTATGTCTTTAAGGTGCATATATACGTATTTGTTTCCAAAGAAGTCACGTACATAATCTCTTAAGTCATTTTGGCTGAGTTTGGTGTTTGTTGGGTGAGTTTTACTAGTTGTTGAGATTTCTTGGGTCCCTATTTTGACTGTTAAGTGCCTACATAGTGATAGGAAGCCTTTTCATTGTTGAATTTTTGGGCGTGTTATCTCCATTTTGTGGATAACTAAGGAGATGATGTCTCAAGGCCCTCAGGTTGTAGATATGCAGTGTCAAGAGACTATATGACCAACAATATGCTTTGCACATATGTAAATCTCACTCACTACCACAAAAATTATGGAAATCCCACTCACTACCAGGGCAATGACCTTCAACCTCTCCTTGCACTAAATAAAATATAAACAAAGAAAGATAAAAGGAAAATAATGGGCTTGGAAAAAGTGCATTGCGGACAAAGGTACCACACACCCTCTACAAATGCACCCATGAATGAGACACTATGACCCCTTGTATGTCATGAGCCTTATGCCCATTGAGTCTTGACCCCATCCACCTCATACATCTTACATGGCTTAGAGAGGGACCTCTTGGAGGCTCTCCTTGACCTAGGGAAAGATCTACCCAATAGGACACCTCTTCAACCCTATGATACTTAAATATTGACAAGTAACATAGTGTCTTTGAGTTGTTGATTGTTTGATATGTTAATATTTGATGCACATGATTAGATGGATTGTTTATTGATTGGATTCACTTATCATGATGTTATGAATTGAGATCCTTGGAGGGCGTGTCCATTTTCTTTTCAGGACCTAGCTGGTGGAAAGTTTTGGGAGAACAAGCCTAGCTTGGGCTTCCATGGGGCTACAAGCCCACAGGTTAGATGCCAGGGGCCTGCATGCCAGATGAGAGAGAAATGACTTGGATGACCTTGATGATGACTTGGATGACCTATCCCACCCATTACATGCTAAACGATTTTCCCAGGAAGGGAAAAACATCCCATTTTTTTGCATGACGTCATGATAGTGGGAGTTTTGGCTTGGTGGTGAGGTGCCACTTGGAGGTTTTGATGAGAAGAAGGTTTTCACCAAGAAAGGATCCTCTAGATGCTTGAAACATGGCCTTGGGAGGCCCTTCATCCTTCATCCTTCAAAGTGGAAAATGTCCCCTAAAGGGGTGACATCATCCTTAATTAGGGCTTAATTTGTGCAAAAGATCAAATTTTGAGTGAATTGTTTAATATTATTGTGTTAAGGGGGAAAGATTAGGGTTGTTGACCCCTAATCTTGTGTTTTACTCCTTATTTTGTGGACAAGCCATGTTGGCTAAATTTTGTATAAATAGAGATCATAAGATCTCATTTTGAATCATAACTTTTCTCTGAAAAGAGGTATTTGTCTGAAATTTTCAGCCTCCTTGGCCATTTTAGCTCTTGTGAACTTGTGTATGGCTGATATTTTGAATGGTTAATGGGAGAAGTGATGTGCTAGCCTTGGAAGGTTATTTTCTAGCACTTGTGATGGATTGTCTTAGCATCTTTCTTGATCTTGGTATGGTTTTTATTCTCTTGCTACCATTTTATTCAAGTCAAGTATTGGTATGCTAGGATATAGGTGGGAAATATAGGGCATACACCCCCACCATAGTCGTCACCATTTTTTTGCTTCATATTATTGCTTCATCTCATTGAAAGGGTTTGCTAAGAGAAGTATAAGGGCATACACCATCTTAGCTTAAACCCTAGCTTAGAGAAACTTTCCTTGAGAAGTAAAAGGGATTACACCCCCAAGGAGGTATATTCTCTAAGCTCTTTGTGACTCCATTAACCCAATAGTAAAGGCACTAAGCATATTTTTATTGCATTGGAGATATAAATTATTGCATTGGGAAATGTGAATTTTAGTCTTTTTACTTCTTGCAAAAGTGGATTGTCTTCCTTATGCCTTGGGAACCTTACATCCATTAGGGTGTCCTCATCTAAGGGCTACTTATTTCTGTTGCTACAAATTTTCACCTTCATCCATTAGGGCTGCATAAACCCTAATATTATTGCTTTAATAACTCTTTTATCAACCATTAGTTTTGGTTCAAAGTTTTCACTTGTACTCTCCTTATCCCAACTCACTTTTTGGCAAAGTTTGAGGTGATTCTAGAGGCTGATTTTCTCACTGTAATACTTTGAATGTTACAGCCATAAGGCTGATATAATTTTCTGCAGACAACTTTTTACAACAACCTTGTCTTTTGTGCTAGAACTTGGGCTTTTGATCTTGAGTTTAGCTAGTCTTACTCTTGCATTTTCTACTTGATATATAGCACTTATTGAGCAGATTTTAGTATCATTTACTTG